>APFE030461838.1:129836-295037 GCA_000404065.3 Pinus taeda | reverse complement strand
CAACCTTCACAGCCTAACTGCCCTGTTGAAATAAGATTTTTCTTCAGATCTAGAACATGCCTTACCTCCTTTAGTAGCCATTGGTTTCCATTCTGCTTTTTTATGAGAACCTTACCCATTCCAACAATTTTACAGAGTTTATCATCACCCAAACGAACTCGTCCAAAATCTCCTTCTGAGCCATGCATTTACTTACTCCAATACACATTCTTGCCAGTCTGGTTGACATCAATGTAAACATTCATCCACAATACTAACACAACCACCATCAATTGTCCAACATGATCTTCCTTTTCCAAATATTAATTCCCCATTCCTTCTTCAACCTTTCTTCCTTCTTTTACTCGCATTCTACTTGGAGTAGCTCTTCATTTCATTTGTTTGACTTTTCTATATCTGATCTCAATTTCAAGTCCTTCACAATAACATTTTCTTTCATTAAGTTGTCCAGATTATGATACAATATTTATCGATTTATCATGATCCCAGTTTTTATATTCATGCAACTTATTCTCAAGACTAATATTTTTTTTCAAAGTAGAAGCAAGTTTCCGTCTAAGTGTAAGAATTTCCTGTTATCACTCAGAAATATTTCTTGGATGTAACAGAGAACTCCCTAAGGTAACCTTTTCAAACCAATTTTGGAGATTGAAGGTAAACCCCTTTAATCCCGAGAGGGCTCTCTTTAATGACCTAATCACTAATCTTAGCAACTAGTTGTGCCTTTAAACAATGGCTAGATCTTCAGTAGGGTTGTGTTGGAAATATAATTTGGTTGGGATGAAGCAATTAATCCATTAGACAATGGGGTCAAAAAATCAAGTTTTAATTTTAATTACCAAGATCTTCAATGTATGAATCAAGATGGAAAAAGGAAGGGTAGATGGTAGACTGTAGACATATCAAACATCTTTCGAAGGGTAGTAGATGGAGATAACAACCCACTACAGTAGGGCATGCAACATGAATCCTGAAAGCTTGAGAAGAAAGAGTGTATATGTTCAGAACATATGAACCAGAGAATTACACTAATGAATTTTGTCTCATAATCTCATTTAAACATTAGAAGATAAAACATAAATTAGTAGCACATAGAAAGGACAATTATCATAAAAGATAACAGACTAGGTACACCATCACAAGAATCTTTATATCATTGATCATAAAACCCTGGTCTTCTTGGAACTTGAGAAATATAAGTAATTTGATCACACAAAACAAAAGGATCACTTTGTTTCAGAGTCCAACCATTGGTTCTCATTTTACATTTAATTTATAGAAACACTACATAGGTTTTAGATCCACAATTTGTGGAAAGTCTTAATTACAATAATCATCAAGATCGAAAAGAAATGGATCTGAAAACATCTTTATCCGTATTTAGTTTGTTGTTTGAAATAACCAAGGAGGAGATAATATCTGATCTCCAAGTCGAATTGATGAGGTGACCTTCAACTGTTGACTTGGTATTTTTACAAGAAATATAATTTTGAAAAACCCAAAAAATAGGCCCCAAAGATCCATTCGAATCTCTCAAAACTAGATATATATTGAAACATGGAGAGAGGCTTTTGTAAATTATTATATTACCAAAAAATATTCTTTTCATTTTTAAATTCATCCCCATATGTTAAGAAATGACATTTGAAAATAGTGGCCAAAACAGGAAAAAAGAAAAATTACAAAATCTAGAAAAATAAGCCTCAAACATTCCTCTTTATTTTCCAAACCATGATGTCTAGGTAAAATTGAAAAGAGAGTTTTTTAAATCATCTTGTTGTGGAAAACAACCTGTTTTGGGTTTTTAAAATTAATTACCACCTTCTTGGAATATCTTTTTAAACATGGTGACTAAAATGGGAAAAAACATTATTTCAAAAACTGGAAAAATTAGGATGAAAAGATTCCTTTGTATCTCCCAAACCGTGATAGATATGTAAAACCCAAGAGATTTTTTTGTTAATTGGTCCATTCCCTCTAAAAACCTCTTTTTAATTTCAAACATTCAGCTCCAACTATTCAAATACTATGTTTGAACAAGGTGACTAAAACAAGGACAAATAGAGTAATCCTATAGGCACTGCAAAATATTTTTTGTAGCACCAATTGTCTTCAATAAATTTGATGTGATTGGATGAAAAACTTGGTTTGGAGTTTAGGGATTGTTTAATAAACCTTTTGACATGTTCTAAAAACTCATGCCACTTTTTTCACATAATTGACTCTTTTCCTTTCCTTCTTCCATGAAAATAATACTTAAAACATTTCAATAAAATGAAACAGTCAACTGCTCTTCAAAACATTTGGACCCTTTGTGCAGATATAAAACTAGTGTTGATAGCTAGATCTAATGGGGATACTATCTCCCTAGGAGGTAGTAAAGAACACACTGACGATGTGCCTGATCCATTGGGCTATTTCCAACCTTGAAACTTGCTAACTAACCTTTGTAACCTGTACATTTTACAACTGAAAACCAAACTAAAAATAATGTTGTACACTACTAAAATCTCACAACTACAAATTGAATGTTGAAAAATTCACTATTGAAATCTGAAAACATGCAATTTTGGAAGGGATGCTCAGAGTGTTGAGCTTATTTATCACACCTACTCTAATAACTAAAAACCGTTGTTCAATAAAGTAATGAAAATTTTCCAATGTAACCAATCATGTAAATGTTTGCTTGATTTCTTTCTCCTCTCACTTTCATTAAGATTTTTTTTTTGTTAATGACAACCCCAACTGAAAACTGAATCCAATATTTGTGTTGGTGAAGACAACAAACTTAATCTTCATTGATGATTTCAATAAATTTCTAAATGGATCTTCCAAAATGTAGAGGGCCTCCTCTTGTTGTTCAATGTCTTCAAGCTATTTACTATAAGCCTCATAAACTTTTGCAATTGGAGAACCCAACTATATACTCATTAAAATCTTCACTTCTTTCATGTGAAAGGCAGGGTTCTAAATGCTCATGAAAAACTTGAAATGCAATAGCCACTTCTAGTATATTTGGTTCCTCATGTGTTTCAGATATAAAGAATGACTTTGTAGGTTCTTTAATAGAAATAATTCCATTTTTATTATCACAACAATCTAGGAAAACAACTTCTTGATTATTAATTCCTTGCAAAATAAAATTATCATCATCATGAAATGGTTAAATTCTTAAGGTTTCGATAAATGCATTTTCAAAAATCTGATTTTGACAAATTTCTTCATGATACAAAACCTTAGAAAATGAATGAGCTAAAAAATAATTTGAATGGTTCTTCTCATACTTTTTACTGTATAAATATTGATAATGTTGCAAGTATTCATGGGATGTAACCTAACTGTCAATATGTAGAACTATTTCATCTCCATCAATTTTAAGGAAGGATCATAAATTTAAGATCTAAGATCTTGATCTATTTTAATTTATGCCATGGAAGAAACTAATGTTTGATGTTGGGATGAAAATCCATAAAGGGCTTCCTTAATTTCCTCATCCATACACTCCTCATTACCATACAAATCTTCAAAAAATTGAATGAAGTATTCATAGTATTTACAACAATTTCCAAACAGAAATAAGGAAGGGTAACTTTCCTTATAATATTCAAAGAATGGTGTTTGTAAATCCTCTAGAGAATACAAGCTACCAGATTGTAGTTTTTCATGCCATGATCTTGCATCTTCTTCCAGGGTATCCATAAAAATATTCATCAAGAAATATTAATTTAATTTAGCCCAAAGCTTATGTACATGCATATGAATTTTAATCAAATGAAGTGCAACATCACCCCCATTCTGATCTTTAATTTTGGCAAATATGTTTCCAAACTATGCACAAAATGAAATTTGGGAAACTTGTTATATGTTCACAGTTCATCGGAGCATACCTTGAGGATATGTAAGCCTCCATGGAATCCATGTTCATGTTATGGAGTCACTAGTGACACTTTAAATTATGGATCTTATTGATAATGGAGTCACTAGGTGAATGATGTATAACCTCTCTTGTGTGTTTTATTTCTTTTCGCCATCAAGAATAAGATCTGAAACAATAGTAATAGGTTCTGGGAAGATGTACTTTAATATCCGTAGTATGGTCATCATGATGTTATCACTCATAAAGTATTATTGGCTATAAAAAATAACTCCCTAAGGTAACCTTTTCAAACCAATATTGCAAATTGAAGGCTAGCCCCTTCAATCCAGAGAGGGCTCTCTGTGACAACCTAATCACTAAGATTAGCAACTGGCTATGTCTTTAAACAATCACTATATCTTCAGTAGGGTTCTATTGGAAATAGGGTTTGGTTGGGATGAAGCGATTAATTCATTAGGATATGGGGTCAAAAAATCATGTTTTAAGTTTAATTACCAATATCTTGACTATATGAATCAAGATGGACAAACGAAGGGTAGATGGCAAATGTAGACATATCGAACATCTTTCAAATGGTAGTAGAAGGAGATAACAATCCACTGTAGAAGGGCATGAAACATTAATCCTCTAATATTTAGAAGAGAGAGTGCATATGTTTAGACCATATGAGCTAGAGCATTACACTAATGAATTTTTTCACATAATCTCATTTAAAAATCAGAAGATAAAACATAAATTGGCAGCGCATAGAACGGCAAACTATCACAAAAGAGAACAGACTTAGTATACCATCACAAGGATATCTGTATCATTGATCATAATATTCTAGTCTTCTTGGCACTTAAAAAACATATGTAATTAGATCACACACAACAAAAATATCACTTTGTTTTAGAGTGCAACCCTTCGTCCTCCTTTTACATCTAATTTATTGAAACACTTCATAGGTTTTAGATCCACAATCTATGGAAAGTCTTAATTACAATAATCATCAAGGTCCAAAAGAAATGAATCTGAAAACCTGTTTACCCATCTTTAGATTTTTCCTTGAAATAATCAAGGAGGAGTTAATATCTAACCCCCAAGTTGAATTCATGAGGTGGTCTTTAGCTGTTGATTTTCCATTTTTATAGGAAACAAAATTTTGAAAAATTTGAAAGATATGAAACATAAGCCTCAAATATCCATTCGAATCTCTCAAAACCTGATAGATGGTAGAAAAACTACGAGGGGTTTTTGGAAATGAGTATGTTACCAGAAAAATGTCTTATTAAAAAAAAACATCCCCATCTATTCAGAAACTGTGTTTGAAAACAATGGTTAAAACAGGGAAAAACATAATTACAAAATATGGAAAAATAGGCCTCAAACATTCCTCTGTATTTTCCAAACCATGATGTCTAGGTAAAATTGAAAAGAGGTTTTCTTAAATCAATCTATTCCCACCTATTTTTTCTTTTTCTTTTTAAAATTAATCACCACATGCTTGGAATCTATGTTTGAACATGGTGACTAAAACAGGAAAAAACATAATTGCAAAATCTGGAAAAATAGGCTGCGAATATTCCTTCGTATTTCCCAAACCATGATATATATGTAAAACCAAGAGAGGTTTTTTCTAATTTTTATGTTCCCTATAAAAACCTCCTTTGTTTTTCAAAAGTCTTCTCTAATTATTCGAAAACATTTCTTGAACAAGATGACACAAACAGGGAAACACAAAGTAATCTGGTAGGCGTTGCAAAATATTTTCATAGCACCATTTGTCTTCGTTAAAATTGATGTGATTGGATGAAAAAATTGTTTAGAAGTTTAGGGATTATTTAATAAACCTTTTTACATTTTCTAAAACCTTATGCCACTTTTTTTAGACAATTTTTTTATGTCTTCCAACATTTAACTCTTTCCCTTTCCCTCTTCTAGAAAAATAATACTTAAAATTTTTCAATAAAATGAAATAGTCAACTGATCTTCAAAAGATTTGGACCCTTTTTTAAGATAAAAACCTATTGCTAACACTTCCTCTAACCCGTCTTCTTCTAAATCAATAACTCCATCTGATGTAACAAGAGTTGTTTTATGATCACCTGACAAATTTCCCTTAGATTCATTTAATATCTAGGAAACAATATTACCTGTCGGTTAATCTGATGAATAAAATTCCTTTATCACTAACTTTCCTTTTCCTTCATGAATGGCCTGCATATTATCCCATACCTCCTTTGTTGTTTCATAATGCATAACTTTATCTAATACTGAATCAAGTATGGTACTAAATATTGCATTTAAAACCTGTTTATTCTTCTAGAGTTCTTGTTCTGATGGAGGAGTATTAGTATAACCATTATAGGCTAAATTCCAAACATTAGCTTTGAGAAACATCATATTCATCTTGTACTTTGAATCATGATAGTTAGGATCATCGAGTAAAAGCATACCTTTACTATCCATACATTCTAATTTGATTTTTTTTGCTACTGATGATCCTTGGTCTATGAATGCATATATTTCTATGTCATTGGATACATCACTATCACTTCTTTCTTGACTTGACCTGTTCCTTTGTATTTCCTTCTTCTTGTGCTTCTTTCACATTTTCCCTAATCTACTCTCAAGTGGTTAAGATTTACCAGAATGACATACTTTGAAATCAATTCTTAGAAATACTAACAAGGCAAGGGGGGCAATCAATATTTCATTCGTATATGTCGTTTAATTGTTTTTATCAATTTCTTCAATCATAATTTAACTACTTATTCATTATGTAGTAATTATGATCAATAAATAGAAGATAAATCATAACACACATCAACACATAAGGATATCAAGATATTAGGTGGAAACCCAATGTGGGAGAAAACCACCATTGTTTTTTCTTTATCTTCTTCTTTTATTATAAGGAAAATTATTCTTACAATTTTGTACTGGCATAGAATCTTTCCAGCACACAGGCGTCTACCTAGAGGAGGCTACAACCTCCACTTGTTCTTCAACACCCACAAGAAGTGAGATTTAACCCCCTGATCAAGTTTTTTGGCTCCTACCAAAAGGAAGATCCAACTCTCTCACTGAAGGTTACGACCCTAAACCCCTTATGGACCATGTTTCATAATATTTAATACTATTGCCGCCTATATCAAACAATCATCAAAACATGTAGGCCACCACCAACACTAACCATATACGAATATAGTAGATACTGAACCAAAACCAATAATGAATATCAATGTTCCAACCATTGCATATTGAATTACTAAATATTGAAACTAAATCACTGAATTGGATCAATAATTGAATTCACATTAAACCACTAAAACTAGATTGAACCAGTATACCAAGCCAACCAAATCAATCAATAACTAATCACCAATCAACATTTTCAAATACTAACTATCCAGACCACGATATCCTTGACAATCAACCACAAATAATACGTAAATATTCAATTTTGATCACCAAGTAGCAGTTCAATCCCTAGAGCATATAAGTGACTGTTGTTAAATAGATTGATGTATATACGTTACTTTTGTGTAGAATACCTATGGACAGACCTTAGACCACTGAATACCAAAACTGGATCACTGAATACTGGATAACTAAATCACTTAAGACTAAAACACTAAATCATTTAACTGGCCACCGAATCATTGAATACCAATACTAAATTAGTCAAACCCAAACACTAAAAAAGATACTCTATCATAAACCCTTTTCATTTTCCAAACTAAGGTAAATACAGTCATAACCGAATAATGCAAGCTTGTTAGAATCGATTCAATACTCATCCATGCTTGTGACCATATAACAATCACCAACTAGTTATAGATGAAATAGATCAAGAGCCAAATTCTGATCAACAACTATCATAACAGTAATAAAGACATTCTTGATAAACAACAACAAACAAAAAAGGATTCATTCACTATTATAGCTAGAACATCACTGCAAACCCTATTCTAATAAAAATATATGTGACTTTCATTAAGGATATTTTCATATATGCACACATGTTATGAATAATACCTACGTACAAATCTCAAATCATTATCAGTCAAGTCATACTTTCTATCAAACTTTATTTGCAACAAAAACAATCTCTGAATACAATGATTTCTATAATAAAATCAATTTAGGCCTTCTCTTCAACAAGTTTATCAAGGTGCCAAATGTTAAGCTAATAAATTCTCATCAACCATCAGTATACCTATCAATTGGCAGTAAAACAATTGTTATCTAAACATTCTCATAAATTAGAGTGACCAATCAATTTGAACTAATGAAAAGTAGCTAATTTAATGAACCCACATAAACTTACATAGTATACATCAATACTCTTATGTATATCCATATATGTACATGATATTCAAGAATGGAACTTGATATAGATCTCAAAACATTACTCATTAAAAACCTCTCCAAAAACATGGTCTCTGTCTAACAGAATAATCATGTCAAACAAAACATTACTCAATTTCATGATACACTATCAAATCAAGATACTGATCTTTGCATCTCTGCAAACAACTAAATCAAATATGAAAATCTGCATACAGAATTAATCCATCTACATATAATATTTTGATCAAGCTCATTGATCCTGCATTTGTTATAAACTTAAACATTTTCCCATAGTTAAATCTGCAATAAGAAAATTAATCAAACATATCCATTAGCTTTCCAATACATTTCCAAATATCCCAGATTTGAACATTCCACTTGTTCCATGGTGCATGCCTGTTCCATATTATATCACACATGAATAATCCATCAAATGTACAAACAACTCCTTGATCTTCTTCTCCTTATATAACTATTTTCCTTTCCAATACCACAAGCATTGAAATCCTTTGGTAAATTTTGTCGGTAACTGTTGACAGAACCAAATAGACATTTTCATCACAATATTATGGATGATTACCATGGTAAAGGTTGTTGGTTATTTATTTTCCATTGATAGGATTACGCACGAGAATTTTTCTTATTAAACCTATGTATGTATGCAACTATTATTAACAGGGGTTGCATATAATTTTCAAACTTCACACATTACATGCTTTCTCAAATACAAGGCTACAAATATACTTCCTTATTTCTATAATACATATATTGATAATCATCATATCATAATGAAGTTGACATCAATGACATATTTGACATGTAGGTTTCCATCAAGGACAACATATTAGACATATTTCCAACAAATTTTACCCATATTCTTACTACGTTTCTAAATTTTTCTCTCTCACCATACAAAAGTGTTGTCTCCCAATCAAGGAGATGCTAACTAGATATTTTCCTCATCCTCTTTGATCTGTTGTATACTATAATACACTTCAATCTTTCTAATCCATTTGTTTAACTTTTGTGCATTAGATTATCCATTAAACATGAGCGAATCAAACTTCACACACAACTTATAAATATGATTTTTAGAAGCATTTATATGTTGAGTAGTAGAATGATGAGAAGAAGATGAAGAAGTAGAACATTCACTAGATAATGGAGATGGAGGTTCTCCTCCATTTCCTTGATTTACCAAAGCATTTTCCTATGCTTTCTCTTTCTTCTTCCTTTCCTTCTTTTCAACCCTCTGCCCATAATCTGTAAACAATTTATCTACCTTATTTCCAAGTTGTATAAGTTTTTTTCAAATCATTGGCATTCTCAGTGTGAACACCATCATATTCCATTTTACTTCATCATGTTACACATCCAATCTTTGGGTGAAAAGACTCAAGATTTCCTTCACCCTTTTTGAGTTTGACCCTAGTAATCATTCACACTCACAATTCATATCAACAAGAAGACTTCTCTGATACCAAAATTGATCTTGTATGCCTCTGATACCAACGTGATCCAAGACATTTTATTCAATTAATATTAGAAAAATTGCATGTAAGAGCATGAAAAAACCATATGTGCAAACACTTAAAAGAGAAGAAACATAAAGGAGACCATAAAGACAATGCACATAAAAGTATGGTAATGGAGTTCGTATAATGTGGACTATGTCTCTATGCCCCGCTTCAATTGTGGGGAGTCTATTTCATTCATCTAAAAAAATGTAAATGAATACATTGAAAAATACATCATTATACCTCCATTTCTGAGGATGACCTAAAAATATGTTGCTTAGATAAAAAAATAGACAACACTAGTGAAATTTTGGTGAAATTCCAGTTAAAATGAGTATAAAACTAATTATATTCTACCTCTATCTACTTTGGATCCCTTAGAGAATCTTCAGATTCCACAACAAAATATTTGCAAGAATATTTTCAGGAATATTCCCCTACAATATAACCCTATGGAACTCTGCAGACAAGGTTTCATTGTGCCTAGTTCCGTTGTTTGAGTTCCACTCCCACTCATGGCTCTACTCTCAGTCGTCTCTTGGTCACTTTGAAATTTACATGGGATTAAATATAAATTCCCTGACATACATTACAAATCCACCAGTCCAATGGGTTGGCTATTGGAGTGCATATTAAGGAGTTTGTTGGATCAGTGGGTCACAAGTTCAATCCCCACCAGAATCTCTTTATATAAAAAAATAAATAACATGTTATATTTGAACACCAGATATAAATTTTTTGAACGATTTGGTTATAAACCACATGTTATTGGTTCTAATTAGAAATCCGATTCCACCAAAGGTTTTATATAACCTAAACATTAACCACTTCCAATTATTGGTTTAGTCGTTTTATTAAACCATCAATAATATCAAACTATTGTTGACTATGACTTGTTCAGAATGTCATTTAATATCAAAATCACCGACATGATATTGCTTTAACTATTGGTTATATATCTATATATATATATATATTTATATATTTTATTATATATATATATATATTATATTATATATATTTTATATATATATATATAGATATATATAATTGTTAGTTATTTTTGTCTTTGCTACAAACACCCTCCAAAATTTTTCTTACACTTGAATTTTGGAGCCTACTGAGGATCTTGTGATATGTCATTCCATAGTCCCTTGTTTGTTGATTGATGCTTTGATAAGTGTTTGTCTTATTGTCTGATAAGTGTTAAATTCAGTTTCTCACACACGTTCAGTCTTTGATGAATTCACAAACGCACATCTTTCTATGCAAGTAGATAGGCATTGCACAACTCTTGATGGTAAGGCTTGTGCAATCACTAGTAATAGTGACTATGTAATCCATAAGCATAGTTTACTATGCAACATGTGTTGACAATCAGTGTGAACTCTCCATTGATAGTGTTTCTGACTTTGATTGCAATTGTATTTCTATTTTAGTGATTTTTCTCAATTGTCACTTTGGCGTACCTTTATTTTCGCAAGTCTCACTTTCATGTTTGTGACTCTCATTTTTTATTTTTCTTTTTTTCCGTTTAAAAAGTGTCATTTTCATGCTATCATTTCTCTAGCATGTGTTTATTTCAATTTATTTATCCTTCTCGTTTCCACTTTTCTCTTACTTTCACAAGTGTCATCTTGTGTTTAGGGAAATGTCACATCTAGTTAAAGGGAGTCATTTTTACTTTCTTGAAGAAAAATTTTGATGCATTCTCCTATACAATTTTGTTCTACCCATCATAATACATGCATTATACACATTCCCCAAGTCTTGAGCATTGTTTCACTAGTGTTGTCACTTGTGTCGCAAAATGTATCTTAAGTGTCGCATTTGGAGGAAAGTATTATATTATTGTCATTTAAATAGGAACATGTTGATTGTGGGTGGTAAATCCTTCCTTGTTGAGTGGTTGATAGTTTACAAGTGTGTGATCATATTCAAGTAATGTTCTGGTTTAATTTCTTGCCTCTTGGATCCCACATACTAATTTTCGAAAATTGATCCTTCTCTAGTCAACCTCGTCACAAACAGCCTCCTTGTACTATGCATTACATATTTTTAGGCCTCATCAACATGTACTTCCTCTTGGAACTATGCAATGTGCAATCACTTCCTGCAAGGACTGAGCATTGTGTAGTGATAGTGCTCAGTTAACCTCCTGCCCTAAAAAATTGTGGAATTTTTCCTTCCACTCAATCTCTCATTACGCATTTTGCAATTTCAAACAGTAGATTGCCTCTTTGTCTCTCTAAAATGGAAAACTACACAATCAAGTGGCTTAGCCTCTCCTTTGAATTACACATTGTGCAATCACAGTGAGAAAGCCCTTCCTGTCTTCTTCTTGATTTGTTGAAATAAGAAGTATTTAGTTAGTAGCTTCCCAAAATTGTGTATTTCATAATCATAGTGAACAAGCCTTCATCACTACCTAATTATCTTGCCCACTTGTGGAATATTGTGCCTCCGTGTTTCTAAGAACTATGCATTACATAGTTTCTGTGAGAAAGCCCTCACTTTTATCTCCTTGACTCCCTCAACTATGCAACCTTACTTCTTTGACTTCCAATGCTATGCATCACGCATTCACAAGAATCAATCCCTGACTATTGTCCTATGGAACTGTGCACTATGCAATCCATGAGCCTCCTCCTTAGCCTAGTACCTTGTTCCAAATTATCCAATGCATTATAAGAAGAAGTTAGACTAGGATATTTTTGAATATATGTCATCTTTCCATGAGTGAATTTCACTTATAGGTACTATATCTTAACATGACAGGATGATGTTCAAGGAGGATGTGAAGGAGATCATACAAGAAGAAACCTATGAAGCGGGAACCATGGAGGAGTCATTGTTAAGCCTCACAATTGCTTCTTTCTGACATCCTTTTTCACCCCATCTCCTTATTTTTGATATTCATAACAACACATTGGGAATCAAGCTACAAGATTTATTACATGACATGTATATAATTGTATCTCATTTCATAAAATGATAATGTTCTTTGTTATTTGGTTTAATGTTTACTTGAGCTACCCAATTATAGTGAGTCTGCAACTAACACATGATTCTGCAACCAATTCCATGGTTTGACAGGTTCCAAGATGTTAGTTCGGAAGTGAAATATATGGGTAGGTGGTAATTGATGCACCCAACGATTTCATCCTACTCTCATGAGCCAGATCGATGGAAACATGTCCTAGTAATGTGGTCAAAGGTGAAGTCAACCTCCGTAGTCGACAGTAGGCAAGCGAGAATGCGATTTATGACTCATGATTTTCTTCGATGATAGCAAATCATGAGTGAATTATGTGATGTTATCTTTTAAAGTTAAAATTAGTTTCTGTTGATAGGGATTAGGCATATAGCTCTAAATAATTAATTTCCACGAGCTCCATAAATATGCCTCTCAGTAGAAATGAAAGGGAGAGCGACAACAAGATTAAAAACTCTATTATTGATATTTTATTTTTAAATAATTATTTCATTTTCTAAGTGAGCATCAATGTGTGGTTAAGTGGCTAGTGTTGGAAATAACACTGAGAGGGGGGTGAATCAGTATTATCAAATCAATAATTTTTCATTTCCCAAACAGATTTATATACACTACTTCTGTGAAGTGAAGTACTGTGTACACGCTACTGTGATTATTGAAACCAGCATATACCTAGAGAACTAGTGATTTAGTTAATTTATCATGTGTTGATCTATAACCAGTGCATTAGCAACTTATTAAATAGTGAAGTAAAAATAGAATAAACCATTACACACAAAAAACACACATGAACACCAAGATTTAAGGTGGAAACCCAATGTGGGTGAAAACCACCTGTTGTTGTCGTCTCTGTCTTCTTTTAATAATAAGTAAATATGTTTACAATCATGTACTGGTGCAGACTCATACCAATACGTAGGCAACCATCTGTAAAAGGCTACAACCTTCTCTTGTTTTCTAGCTTCTACTGGAAGGGAACTACAACCCCCTAGCTCTTGTACTAGCCAATGTGTTTACTAGTACGTACGTGCCGACCTACAGAAGGCTACGACCTTCTCTCCTCCTCCAGGGACCACGTTTCATAAATTTTCAGACTGGATGCTCCTGGTACACAACAATACACATGAAGGCATTGTTTCATCAAATTTTCATACTGGACCCATCAGAAACTTTGAAACTCAAATTGTATCAACCAACTATTAGTTAATCTGAACAATCAGATTACTATCACCAAAACACTCTGGTGAACCGAAAAGCCTGCATCATCATTCAGAACCAGTTGCAACCTCAAAAATCATGCATCAAAATGTATACACTACTTTACTGAGCCCAACCTACGTGTATATGCTACTTCCTTTAACCAAACCTACTTATGCCTTCAAAACTACTGAAACATAAAAATTATGAATCAAGTTTGTACTAACCAGCAATAAATTGAACATCTACTACCAATTTACAGAACCTTACACATGTAGTAGCAGAGATCACCCTTCTCACTTATACAATCAATCAATCAGATATCAAACTCTTTATGCATTCAGTTTTACATTTAGATTTAAGAAGACTTCATTAACAGACAATAGTAAAACAATAGTACTGATCAGATATATCAGTCATCTCTGAACAACATACTTTTCTTTTGCATATGCTACTTGGAAGAGCCAAACTGGCATGTATACACAACTTCACCATAGAGAACCAGCGTACAGATCTACAAATATTAATTCATAACTTCACTGCTATTCCAGACTTCAGACAAACCCAAATCATGACATTCAAAGAATAAAACAGGTGTACACAATTAGATCTAGCCAAACCAATATTAGATCATTCAATGATAATTCATTTTAATTCATTTTAGGTCTCATGATCCTAATCGAACATTGAATTGAAGAAACACAAAATATTTTAGATCAAATCACCAACATACCCCCTGTAACATAAAATATACTTCAGATAGAAGTATTCCTTAGAAACCCTTTTCACTTGCACACCTTGCACACTTGCATACCTTGGACCAAAACCACTTAGGATTCGTTGTATTCTTGGACAGGATCAAATATCCATTACTCCACTCAATATTGTGGGTAATACCATGGTATTGACCGTTGGTATTCTCTATTCTTGAAATTCCTTGATTTTCCAGCCTATACGCGCTTTTCCTCTTGTGGGATTGCGTGTATACATATACGCACTTTTTGTTCTGTGGACCTGCGTGTATACATTGTTTTGACTAGGTGGACCTGTGTATACATCTTCAACTACTTTTCACCATCCTTTACCTTCAACTTATTTATTCTGATTAGTAGACTTTAGTCCCATCTTTGTGTTCCTGTATACTAATGCCCTGTTACATCTGAATGGATTTGTTAAATTATGGGTTGCCTTTCATAAAAAATGAACTGACTTGTGAGTGAGTTTCCATCAAGGAAAAAACTTGTATCATAATGCCAACAATCTCCCCCTTTGGACATAATGGCAACCATGCTGGTGTTGATTACTGCAAGTTGTAAAAACAGTTAGAGATAACAAGCAACACCAAAATACTCTCCCCTTTGACATCAAGGGCAAAGGGTGGACCAAGTTACTCTCCCCCTATGATATACATTATGATCCAAGCTCCCCCTAAGTACATGTTGATTCTGTAGAGATATGATTCAAAAGCATAATATGACTCTATAACTCAACTAAGTGAGTATGACCTCCCTATGACCAATGACTCATACATAAATCAATCACCCAACCAAGTGGGGATACACCATATTTGACTCATCCACCCAACCAAGTGGGGATATACCAATTGTTTATACATGACAGAAATACAACAATTATTACATCATCCATCCCATGCAAAGTGGAGATACAAATTACATCATATGTCTAATAGGACTCATTGAAATATAGACCATGACAGAAGAAGTCATATCACACCCTAGATCTTTACATGACTTATGCAACAAATGATATTAGTATCTGAAGCCATGGTTGAACTCAGAAACCACGATGCCAACAATGTTGAATGTGAGTGAAGGCTAATGCTCCCCCTAAACCTATGCTACCTGTGCATTGTCAACAAGTCATTCATCAAGGCATCTTTGTCAGCTAGATAAAAATCAATGAACAAAGCATATCTCAGACTGTAATCACCCATATCAAAGTCTAACCCACTATTTTTCTATGAGAAAATCATATACGCTCCTTCAGCCAAAGAAACCCACGTGTATATGTAACTATACTTCATGAAACCCGCTTATAATAACCTTCCTTTGAAAATTGGATTTAACAGCAGGATGATGCAGCAACTACTCCCAGCTTTTTCTGAGATATTCAAATGTTTCTCTGAGAAGTGGTTTAGTGAATATATCAGCAATCTATTCTTTGGAGGGAACATACTCCAATTTAACGTTTTTGTCAAGCACTTGTTCTCATAGAAAATGGTACTTAATGGGTATGTGCTTGGTCTTGGAGTGCATGACAAGATTTTTGGAAATACTGATGGCACTTGTATTTATCACATAGAATGGAGATGGGTGGAGTAAATGTGATCTGAATGTCTTACAATGTTTGCATCATCCAAAGTAGTTGTGTGCATCAAGATGCAAAAACCACATATTGTGCTTTAGCTGTAGATAAGGTAATTCAACTTTGTTTCTTGCTGAACCATGACACTAACTGAGAACCCATATAGAATGCACCTCCACTAGTACTCTTTCGATCATCAACATTTCCTTCCCAATCTGCATCTCTATATGCATGAAGATAAGGTCTATATATTTAGGATACCATAGTCCAAAGAGCTGAGTTCGTTGAAGATATTTGAAAATTCTTTTAACTGCCTAGAGATGTGATTCCTTTGGTTTTTCTTGGAACCTTCCAACAATTCCTAATGCATGCATGATATCAGGTCTAGTACCTGTTAGATAAAGTAAACTTCCAATCATAGGTTTGTAAGTTGGTTGGTTTACTGCTAGTGATTCATCATTAGAACTTAGACTGGATCCTCTTACCATTGGAGTACATACTGGTTTAGAATCTTCCATTCTGTACATCTTCGAGATCTACTTTAGATATTTGGTTTTTGAAAGAAAGATACAATATTTTGTTTGTTGTACTTGTAGACCAAGAAAATAAGTAAGTTCAGCAAGTAAGGACATTTCAAATTCTTGTTGCATTACTGAAACAAAATTCTGACTCATGGATTCTTCATTGCTACCAAATATGATATCATCAACATAAACAACAATAATTAACAGTTTATCATTTTCAATCTTTGCGTATAAATTGATATCTGCAGAAGCTTTTGTGAAACCTTGTTGCTGTAGATATTTGTCAAGGTGGTAATACCAAGTCCTTGGAGCCTGTTTCAGACCATAGAGAGGCTTCTAAAGCTTGCATACGAGTTTTGCATCATTTCCAAGAATGAATCCTTTTGGTTGTTCAATATAAACTTCTTCTTCTAAATCTCCATTAAGGAAAGCTGATTTTACATCCATTTGATATACTTTGAATTTTTGAAAACTAGAAAGAGCAAGAAACATCCGTATGGCTTCAAGTCTAGAAACAGGTGCAAAAGTTTCTTCAAAATATATACCTTATTGTTGAGCATACCCTTTACAAACAAGTCAGGCCTTATTTCTAATAACTTCTCCATTTTCATTCAGCTTGTTCTTAAATATCCATTTTGTTCCTATAACATCTTTATCACGAGGTCTTGGAACTAACTCCCAAGTATCATTCTTTTCAATTTGGTCAAATTCTTCATCTATGGCCTTGACCCAACATTCATATTTGTAGACTTCATTTACATTCTGAGGTTCGGTGGAGGATAGTAATGCTAGATAGCTTGAGGTCCTTGTAAGGGTTCTTCTTGTTTGTACTCCAACCCACTTTTCTCATAGAATTTGAGATTCTGGATGATTCTTCTGAACATACCTAGATGGAGTCTTTTCCCTTGTCTGTTGTATCTTATTCTGGTGCTTCATTGGTTTCTTCTTCTATATCATTTTGATTTGATGTGGGAAAGAATTCCCCAACTTCCTCACTCTGATATTCCTTTGTTCATTTTATTTGTTCTGGATTTCTACATGCTTCATCAATTACAACATCAACGCTTTCAACAATTTTTCGAAGTCTTTTATTATAACATTTGTATCCTTTACTTCTGGATGAATAACCAAGAAGAATTCCTTCGTCTTCTCTAGGTTCGAACTTACCAAGTTTTTCATCAATCCTTTTGATGAAACACTTGCTTCCAAACACTCTAAAGTGTTTTACAGAAGAAGGATTACCATACCAAAGTTCATATGGATTTTGATTCCTATTTATCCAAACATTTTCTTTATTGAGAATAGTGACGGCAGCAAATGCAGATTCACCCCAGAAGATTGCAGAAGTTCCAAATTCATCAAGCATTGTTCGAGCCATTTGTTGAATTGTTCTATTCATTCTTTCCACCACACCATTTTGTTGAGGAGTTCTTGTGATGGAGAATTGCCTCTTTATTCCATGTTGTTCACAAAAGTTAAAGAATTCATCTGATATGAATTCTCCCCCTCGATCAGATCTGAGACATTTTATTTTTTGATCTGATTCAAAAAATGCTTTAAAATTTTGAAATGCTTCATCTTTATGCCTTAGTAGACCTATCCAACAAATCCTGGAAAAATCATCAATAAATAAAATAAAGTATTCTTCTCCATGAGGTGACCTTTTCCTTGTTGCTCCACATAAATTAGTATGGATGAGTTCAAGAGGCTTACTTGCTGATGCTTCTTTTTCATTGAAGTGAACTCTAGTTTTCTTGCCGACTTTACATGGTTTTCATATGGTATTTTGTGGGGTGCTAATATCTGGAAGATCATGAACAACCTTGAGCTTGCATGCTTTTATTATTTGAGAAAAGCTTATATGTCCCAATATTCTATGCCATAGCTAGTTTTCATCGGTTTTCCTTAGATAGCATTGTTGTTTTCCTCCTTTGTGTATGTATAAGTTGTTTTGAGTTCTTGTTCCTTTGATCATGATCTTTCCTGTATCAAGCTCACGTACCATACATCTGTTTGATCAAAACACAACTTCATTTCCATGATCACACATTTGACTGACACTCAATAGGTTTTTAAACCATCTACATATATGACATTTCCAGCTTTAACCTTTTCTTTCAAGAAGACAAAACCTTTACCTTTAATGATAGCTAAAGTGTCATTTCCAAATGAAACATTCTTTCCTTTTTCTAAAGCATTATATGAATGAAGTTTCTCTTTTATCACCTATCATGTCTTTGGAGCATCCGTTGTTGATGTACCACTGATTTTCTTGTCCTTCTGCATATAGAGCTATGCCACATCTTTCTGATTGAGATTCCTTCTTTCTCCATATCTTGGGATTTAATGATGTTTTCTCCTTTTGAAGCGAAGGCCAAAATTTGCTCCTGCATTTAGATTCTTCATGACCAAATTTGTTACAAATCGAACTTTCTACTTCATTTTCAAGAGGAGAAAAGTTATTATAGGAACTTTTCTTGATTCCTGTTACACTCTTTCGATTTTGTGCTTCTCTAGTCATGATGGTTTTGGAAGCAACACATTGAGCACCCTTATGCCCAAAGTTATGACAAGAAAAACATTGCCCATTAAAGAAGTTTCTGCAATCATAGAATCTTTTGGCAATGTTTACCTATTGGTTGAAGCTTCTACTGATATTTATCCTTGTAGTAAATTGGGTATGATTTACCTGATGAGTAATTTTAGGCCTTTGCTGATGATTGACATATTTTTCACTGGTCTTTGCTGCATCAAGATAGCTTCTGGTGGAGACTGACGGCTTTTGTGATTGAGATGATTCTTCAGTATATCCAAGACTTGTCTTTATCATAGGAGAACAATGAACTTTGATGATTTCATTTAAAGTTTTAGATCCTTTAGCAAATGTAATATGAAGAGATTTTTTCTTCTCAAGTTTTTTTCTTAGACCCGCAATTTCACATTCTAGATTTTCATTGTGTTTTTCTCTTTCAGTGAGTTGGTGAGTCAGCATATCGATGATCATATTATTTTCTTCTAAATAGATTTTGAGTTTAGTAATTTCTTCAAGAAAGTCTTCCTCTTCTAAGGCATCTAAGAAATCATCGTTGTCATAGGCCATGAGTACTCTATAATCTTGGTTAGTTTCATCTTCCTCACTATTGGATAAGCCATCACTATCTTCATGCGTATAGTAACTCCTTTTATTCACAACCTATTTTCTACTTCCTTTTGCATATTCCTTTCCTTTTTTATATTTATCTTTATGAGGACATTTGGCAGCATAATGGCCGACACTACTACAAGCAAATAATTTTAAAGGTATCTTACCTCTGAATCTTCTGAAACCCCGTTGAAGCTTCTTGACAAAATTTACCCCATCTTCTTCTTCTTAAATTTGTTTTGATTCATTGTGCTCTTCATTTTCTTTTCCCTTTGCTGACGCTCTAAAAGTGGCTTCTCTCATATCTAATGGACTTCGTTTTCTCATTTCAAAGGTAGTTAGGATTCCATGGAGTTGAGTCCCAGTAATAGTTTGAATATCCTATTTTTCTTCTATGGAAAACACTTTTGAATCAAATTTAGAAGACAAAAAACTCAAAATTTTCTCAACTAAAGTAGCTTCCTTTATTTCTTCACTGAGATTCTTCATACAATTAACAATCTCATCTATACATAAAAAGTAACTAGCAACACTCTCATCACTATGCATCTTAAGAGTTTCATACTGAATTCTGAGAGTTTGAAGCTTAGCACATTTTACCTGAGAGTCTCCTTTGTAGCTCTGAATGATTTTTTCCCATATTTATTTGGCTGTCTTGAGCTATATGACTTTGACAAATTTTGATTCTGGCAGACTTCCCAATAATGTATTGACAACTTTGGCATTGGTTTCGTATAACTTCTTACCTGCAGAGTCTATAGGAATTGCTGCTAGAAATTGATATCCTCCTTCCACAATTTCCCAAACATCGGCTCCAAGCGATTGTAGATAGTCTCTGGTTCTTATTTTCTAATATACTAACTTGCTCCCATTGAAGATTGGTGGTCTGATGGATCCCATGCCTTTGTTATTATTCATCTTGAAAGATCTTCCTTCAAGCAATCAAGCGTCTTCTGAAGGACTTGCTCTGATACCAATTGTTGGAAATAAACTGAGAGGGGGGGTGAATTATTATTATCAGATCAATACTTTTTCATTTCCCAAACAGATTTATATACGCTACTTCTGTGAAGGGAACTAGCGTGTACGTGCTACTCTAATTACTGAAACCAGCGTATACCCAGAGAAATAGTGATTTAGTTAATTTATCAGGTATCGATCTATAACCAGTGCATCAGTAACTTATTAAATAGTGCAGTAAAAACAGAATAAACCATCACACATAAGAAACACACATGAACACCAATATTTAAGGTGGAAAACCAGTGTGGCTGAAAACCACCTGTTGTTATCACCTTTGTCTTCTTTTAATAATAAGTAAATCTATTTACAATCTTGTACTAGTGTAGACTCATACTAGTACGTAGGCAACCACCTGCAGAAGGCTACAACCTTCTCTTGTTTTTCAGCTTCTACTGGAAGGGAACGACAACCCCCTAGCTCTTGTACTTGCCAATGTGTTTACTAATACGTATGCACTGGCCTACAGAAGGCTATGACCTTCTCTCTTCCTCCAGGGACCACGTTTCATAAATTTTCAGACTAGATGGTCCTGGTACACAGCAATACACATGAAGGCATCGTTTCATCAAATTTTCATACTGGACCCATCAGAAACTTTGAAACTCAAACTGGATCAACCAACTATCAGTTAATCTAAACAATCAGATTACTGTCACCAGAACACTGTGGTGAACCCAAAAACCTGCATCATCATTCAGAACAGCTGCAACCTCAAAAATCATGCATCAGAATGTATACCCTACTTTACTAAGCCCAACCTGTGTTTATACGCCACTTTCTTTAATTAAACCTACTTATACCTTCAAAACTACTAAAACATAAAACTTCTGAATCAAGTTTGTACCAACCAGCAATAAATTGAACATCTATTGTCAAATTACAGAGCCTTACACATGCAGTAGCAGAGATCACCCTTCTCACTTATACAATCAATCAATCAGATATCAAACTCCTTACGCATTCAGTTTTACATTCAGATCTAAGAAGACTTCATTGATAGACAACAATAAAATAACAGTATTGATCAAATGGATTAGTCATCTTTGAACAACATACTTTTCTTTGGCATACGCTAATTGGAAGAACCATACTTGCGTGTATACACAATTTCACCAGACTTCAGATAAACCCAGATCATGACATTCAAAGAATAAAACAAGTGTACACAATTAGATCTCACCCAACCAATATCAGATCATTCAATGATAAGTCCTTTTAGGTCTCATGATCCTGATCCAACATTAAATTCAAGGAGCACAAAATATTTTAGATCAAATCACCAACATACCCCATGCAACATAAAATATACTTCAGATAGAAGTATTACCTAGAAACCATTTTCACTTGCACACCTTGGCCTCATGATCTTCTCCTCCTTATATAGTATTATGCCTTTCTCAATACCTCAGACCAAAACCACTTAGGACCCATAGTATTCTTGAACAGGATCAAATAGTCGTTACTTAGCTCAATACTATGGATTAATACCATGGTATTGATCCCTGGTATTCAATACTCTTGAAA
This sequence comes from Pinus taeda, assembly GCA_000404065.3. Taxonomy (NCBI): domain Eukaryota; kingdom Viridiplantae; phylum Streptophyta; class Pinopsida; order Pinales; family Pinaceae; genus Pinus; species Pinus taeda. Next base: position 272,575 of record APFE030461838.1, on the reverse strand, counting down.
TTCCTTGATTTCCAACTTGTACATGCTTTTCTGCTTGTGGGAGTGCGTGCATGCTTATACGCGCTTTTTGCTATGTGGACCTTCTTGTATATGATGTTTTCACTAACTGGACCTACATATACATCTTAAACTGCTTTTCACCATCCTTTACCTTCAACATCTTTATTCTGATTAGTAGACTTTAGTCCCATCTTCCTGTTCTTTTGTACCAATGCCCTGTTACATCTGAATGGATCTGTTACACTGTTGGTTTCCCTTCATCAAAAATGAACTAACCCATGAGTGAGTTGCCATCAAGGAAAACACTAGTATCATAATGCCAACACCTAGTCGATAACGTTATAGTAATTTCCTGCTTCTCGTGGAGGGACCCCTCGAGATACTAAGGATTTCCATCCTGTTTTAGTAGTTAGTAATTAGCTTCAAATTTTCCATAGATTTTTGTTTATTCGATTAAGTATTTTTGTTTTTGATTTCTTTCCGATTTGAGTTGAGATACTATTTCTAATCATTTCTATTATTTAAACATTCAGATGTGCATGGATAAGAGTAGAATTTAACATTGTAATAAGCTAGATAATATTTTTAGTTGTATAATTAATCTTCCACCATGAAAGTCGATTCATTTCAAAATGTGAAAGAGTGATTATTCATGCAAGTGTGATTTCTATTTATGCAAATGCGTGATTTTCTTTAAGTATGAGATTTCTTAAGTAAGAGTAGTTTTCATTTATGCAAATGAGTGTGTATATAATTATTATTTATGTAAAGTGGGCAATTGATTTTCATTCATGGAAAGTGTCAGATTGATTACCATTTATGAAAAAGTGTGAGATTTCTATTTCAATGAAATGTGTGGAATTTTATAAGAAAAAGTAGTTTTGTTTGAAAGCAAGAGAGTGTGATCATCATTGTAGATTTAATCTTATTTTCTAGGAATAATTAATTTACTCATAGAAGGCATGTGCATTTCGATAACTCAATTTAATTTAGAATTTGTGTGAGTGACAAAAGACTTCTAGCACATAGAATGCACATACATTTCATTAGTGTACTACCCCTAGTTGATAATTCATGTAAGTAATTTAATATCAATTAAATTATCAAATATTTTGACGTCATTGTCGAGGAAGTGTATATAGGAGTCTTTTTTTTCCATTTTAAATAAAAAAACAAAAATGATATGCATAGAGAAAGATATTCTAGAGGTAGATTTATAGGTAGAGGTATAATTTTGATTCAAACATCTTCACTAACCCCACCACAACCTCATAGTGCCACACCATCCACTCAAACTCATATTCCATCTATTTTAGGAAAACATAAACTTCTTGAGGTACTCAGATCTAAAATCCAACCCAGAGATTCACCAACCTCATCAACTGAAGCCATAATAGAAGAAGAGGATCCTACATCCCCAACAGAAGGAGTAATTTTTCTATCTGCAACTCAAGAACATATTCTAGGACATGAACTATAAATCTCTAGTGAAGAAGAGGAGGAAGAAACTTATTTTAACCTACAATTGATAGAAGAAATAGAAGAGGAATTATAAAATCCATTTTTGGAACCCTACATTAGTTCTGAAGAATCTACAATGACTGGAGAAGGGGAAGGAGAGGTACATAATATCAATGGTGAAAAACCTAGGATTGGAGGAGGAAGAGGAGGAAATAGGGGAGGTGGAAGAGGTGGAGGAAATAGGAGAGGAGAATATAGAAGAAATCCATAACCTTTTGGATTTCCTATCCTCGATAAAGATACAATAGCTATAATGAAAAACATCTCACCCTCCATCCATCCAAATTTTCATGGATTAAGGAGTGAAGATCCTCAAACATTTCTCTTTGAGTTTTAAGTCTTATATAGATCATATGATTACTTGCTTGACAATCAAAAGTTGAAATTGTTTCCAACGACTCTTAAGGATGCAACATTAAAATGTTTCATGGCCTTGGGAGTACATTCTATAAGAACATGGGAACAAATGAAAACTACATTCTTAGAGAAATATAAGGACTGATGAATGCCCCATAATCTTAAGGATGAATTATTTAAAATGATGCAAAAAGAAGATGAAAATATTGAAGATTTCATTGAAAGATTTGCTTATAATGTTAAAAGGGCTAAAATGCATAGTCTAGATGAAGAAACTTTGAAATCTCTCTTATTAAAATCCATCAAAGGTGAGTGGATTGATATTCCCAATTTTATGGGCAAGGGAGATATTTTTCATTTATATTTATAGATATTTGTGACTTATGCATACACGTCTCAAGAGGTAACGCAAGAACTAGGAAAAATCCAAGAGACCCTGTCATGTCTAGGATTAATAAATCTGCAACTGGGACAGTAAGTAGGGCCGAATTAGGAAATTTTCTTGACAATTTTAGAACAAATATTTTGGGGAGTCTTAGTGAACAAATAGATACCCTTAAAGTGAAAAACAAGAAAAAGGCTGAAAATGTTACATTATCTATCTTTTGTCCAAAATGTAGAAAAAACATGCTTTGACAGAATGCCCTCTTGACTTAAAAAGTGTAGAAATCTGTGTTATATGTTCAGAAGATCATGATACAAAGGAATGTCCTTCAATACCTCATATTAAAGTTGGATATCAAGAGGTAGTAAAACCAAATCAAGTAGAGCCGCTTTATTTTATTGCTAAGAGACCATGGAAAAATTCACAACGAAATATGACTCAAGGTTTTAACACTCAAAAATTTGCACAACCATCACAAAGAAATTGGACTGCACCCATGCCTTGGCAATATTGGCCTCAATATCCTCAAAATTAACAACCTTACCTTGTCTTTCCTCCACAATATTTTCCTCAGCCTGTTCAACTAACTCAACCTCAGAATCCAAATCCATAACTTTAATTACCATTTCCTCAAAGACCAAATCAATTTCCTGCCCAACCACTTCCAAATCCTAATAATAATAAAATTTCACAACCTATTTACAATGTGGAAGGACAAAATTTCCAAACCTACATGATAACTCCATTAAATCTAAACATTTCCCAACTTAGATCTACTAGAGTATTGGAAAAGAAGTCACAATTAGTTGTTATTCAGGAATCTAAAAAAAGAAAATCTCTTTGAGGAAGAGAAATCTCTTAATCAAGAGGAAAAATTTAAAAAAAAAAACCACCCTTGCACATTCTGATGATATTCCAACAAATTCAACTCCCATCATAGAACAACCTTTAGTGTTTGTTCAAACACCACCTTTTTTTGAAAGATTGAAAATTGATAAAGGGGTAAAAAAACAGATTTTGTTGCCTGATTACGATATGATAGATGAGCTGAAGAATGTTTGAATAAAAATTCCTTTATTACAAGCTATAAAATAAATACCAATATTTGCAAAGACAATCAAGGAGTTAAGTATTAAAAGACTAGGAATAAAGAGGAAAGAAGTCAAAAGAATTCAGTTAATTCGAAAAATTGCAAATATCCTGGTGGGAAAAATAACAATTCAGAAATATCTTGATCCAATAAGTCCCACTATGAAAACACATATCAACGATATCAAAATTCCAAATAAATTGATTATTTAGGAGTAGCTATAGACATCATAAGTAAACAAACTATGAATCAATTGAAACTTCCCAATATTCAATATACACACACATTATTGCAATTAGCAGATAGATCTGTTATCAAACCTGATGGTGTTTTAGAAGATATATTTGTATCCTTAGATTCCTTGAATATCATGTTGACTTTATGATTTCGACACACAAGAATAATTTACGAGGACATCCATTGATTATAGGAAGATCATGATTATCTACAACTGATTCTTTTATAAGTTGTAGATCTGGTGATATGTTTATTTCTGATGGAATTTCAACAAAGAAATTTACATTATATCCTCCTGCAAAAAAGAAGTAGAGGTAGAAAGTGAAGAATGGATAGATGATTATATTGATATATGACCAATCTTTGTTACTTCACAAATAGATGAAGAAGATCAGATTTTGAATTTAATAGAAAATAATGAGTCTTCCTCATATTATGAATCTTATCAAAATTTTCAAGAACAATGTAATATTGAATATTTATCATCTCGACGTTTGTCTTTACATTCTATGGAAAAATTTGGCAATTATTTAATATAAACCTTTCCAAAAAAACTTTGAATATGAACAATAATTTGGAAGAATTTCAAAAGAAAGAATTAATGAAAATGTTACAAGAAAATTCCTCTACTTATGGATGGGAATACACTGACATGAAAGGAAATGATCCCAATCCTTGTATAAATCATATCTATATTAAATAAAATGCCAAACTCGCCTGATCACCTCATAGAAGAATGAATCCAAATTTAAGAGAGATTGTTAAAGAGAAACTACAAAAATTGTTAAATGTGAATTTCATTTATCCAATATCAGACAGCCAGTGGGTTTCACCATTGGTAGTTGTTCCTAAAAAGAATGGAAAATATAGAGTATGCATTGACTATAGGGAATTGAATAAAGCCACTTTAAAAGATCATTTTCCACTTCCCTTTATAGATCACGTTTTAGATACATTGGCAGGAAAGAAATATTTATCATTCCTGGATGGTTTGAGTGGATATAACCATATCCAAGTAGCTCTAGAGGATCAAGATAAAACCACTTTTACTTGTCCATGGGGAACATTTTCTTATCGAGTACTTCCTTTTGGGTTATGTAATGCACCTACAACATTCCAAAGGGAGATTTTATCTGATCTAATTCATGATTGTGTGGAAGTTTATTTGGATGATATTACTATCTATCAAAATTCCTTTGAAGAAGCTCTTAAAATTTTGGAAAATTTTCTCATTAGATGTAAAGAAGAAAATATCTCATTAAGTCATGAATTTTTTTTAATGATGTTTACCGAGGAAATTTTTTTAGGACACCATATTTCAGGAAATGGAAATAGAGTGGATACATCTAATGTAGAATTTATTTCTAAATTATCAATTCCAACCCGTCAAAGAGGTGTTAAGAGTTTTCTTAGTTTTACTAGTTACTACAGAAGATTCATAATTTTTTTTTATAAAAATAGCCTCTCCACTATTCAAATTGCTCACAAAAGATTGTGAATTCATATGGAATCATGATTTCCAAAATTCTTTTGAAACATTGAAAGAAAAGATTTCTAAAGAACGCATCTTAAGAGGACCAAATTGGAAATTACATTTTCACATTATGATGGATGCCTCTGATACAACTTTAGGAGATGTATTAGGACAAACAGATTTAACTCATGCCATTTACTACACGAGTAAAAATTTTACTCCTGCACGGTTAAATTACACTGTAACAGAAAAGGAGTTTTTAGTTGTTCTCCATGCTATCAATAAATTCAGACATTGCATCACTGGTTATGAAACCTTCGTACATATAGACCATTCTGCAATTAGATATTTAATGAATAAACCAATCGCTAATGCCAAAATTACAAGATGTTTATTTTTTAGAATCTGAACTTGGATATTCAACAGTTTTCATCTTTGCTTTGTCGATGTTTCGAGTCTAGACCAAGACTCATCATCAGGACTTGTTTTACAAAGGATAGGGACAGTAGAGATAAATAAGGTTAGGTTGAGGTGTCTAGTCTGAGAGCTGACCAAGCTCTCAGACTTGACACCTCAACCTAACATTATTTATCTCTACTGTCTCTATCCTTTGTAAAACAGGTCCTGATGATGAGTCTTGGTCTAGACTCGAAACGTCGACAAAGCAAAGACGAAAACTGTGGAATATCCGAGTTTAGATTCTAAAAAACCTAACCACAGGAATCTACAATCCATTAAGATGTTTATTATTGTTACAAGAATTCAATATCACTATTTTGGATTGACCTGGAAAACAAAATACAGTTGCTGATTTTCTATCTAGGATTAAAAATGATAATAATGATGTTCATGTAGAAGATACTTTTCCTAACGAATATCTTTTTGCGGTATCTATTAAATCTCCTTGGTTTGCAGGTATTGCTAATTATTTGGCTACATGGAAGTTACCACCATATTTGTCTCCTCGAGAGAAAAGAAAGGTTATTCAAATGAGTGCATCCAATTCATGGATAAATGAAGAGTTATACAAGACATGACATGATTTAATCATTCACAGATGTGTAAGAGAAGATGATGTACTAGATATATTAAAGGCTTGTCATGATGAACCATGTGGAGGAAATTTCATTGATAAAATAATTACTTACAAAGTCCTTCTCTTAGGATATTATTGGCCTTCCCTTTTTAAGGATGCCAAATAATATGTTAAGAGATGTAATACTTGTCAAAGAATGGGGAAACATGTTCCTTCAAATGAAATGCCCCTACAACCTCAGGTACTTAGCGAATCTTTCAAGAAATGGGCTCTGAATTTTGTTGGTCCAATTAATCCACCATCAAGACAAAAAAGGTACATTCTTGTCTACATTGATTATGTTACAAAATGGGTAGAAGCTAAAGAACTTCCTTTTATTACTGAAAATGTTGTAGTTTCATTTCTTTTTGAGGATATTTTTACTTGTTTTGGTGTCCCAAGGGAAATTGTGATAGATCAAGGTACTCAATTTATATCCAAATTGGTACATAAGATAATGGAGGAATACAAAATCAAACATCAGAAGTCCACTCCATATCATCCACAAGAAAATGGAGAGGTGGAATCCACCAATAAAGTAATTGAAGCAATTCTTACCAAGATGTTGTAGTGGCTACAACCACCCTCTAAAAATTTGGCTTGCACCCAATTTCAAAGGCTCCCTTGAGAGTTTCACTTGATGACTACACACACTCAGGTTCACTACATGAGCTCATGTGAGTATTAGCATTCGCCTTGCTTGTTCATTTCACCAAGTCTTGCATGTTAATTTCAAAGTCATGCTTGCGACCATGTTCTGGTAATGTGCAAAGTCTTCACTTCGTGTGTACTTTGTGTGTTCGCTATGAAATCATCTGTCGTACTCACGCACAGAGTCACATTCACTATCATGCAAGCATCATCACAGTTGATCAATGATCAATCACAAGTTTCATGCTTGTCACTTGGACCATCAGTCAGTCATGTTGAACATGTGTGTCTGGTTGGTTTAAGTCATCTCGTCATCAAGTCATGTAGGTGTGTGCTTGTAAGATCACATTTGCATATTTCACTCATTCACACACTTAGTCATTTTGTTGAAGTTCTGATGACTAGACTCCCCTTTGACAGTCAGACCATCACCCCGCCATCGAATTGATCGACTGTCACCCAGAAAAGTGCAGAAGCACCAAGCAAGTATTTTCAAGCTGTGATGCCCGCAAGCAATTCAATCAACCGTCATGCTGGCCACCTGGAGAGTTGGACCCGGAAACTACCCAGGGACTGACTCCCCTTAAAAATTGCACAAAGATTGTTGACCTTGCCTACTCTGCTGATTGAGGAAATTGTGTAGAGAGGTTAGATAGACACCCAGTTCCCATCCCTGTCTCCCTCAGAAAATTGCATGGTTTTCTCAGTCAGTCCTTCCAACAGTCGACCAGCTGCTCAGCTTAGAAATTGCACAGAGATGATCAGTAGGCTAATCTCCTAGCATCAGTGCAATTTCTCTCACCAGCACAGTTCCCTCTAGGAATTGCATTGTTTCTGCTGCCAAGCTCCTGACAGCTAACTGCATGTTCCCCTTGGGAATTGTGCAGTTACTGTTGCCAGTGACCCAGAAGCTAGCTGCCAATTCCCTGTAGGAATTGCATAGTTTTGGCTACTAGGCTCTTGACTAGTTCCTCCAAAAAATTGTGGAATTTCTACCTATTGATCCTCCATGCAACCCAACCTGTTCCTCCAGAAAATTGCGCAAATTCTGCTGTTAAGCCCCTGCTGCCCGCTTGTTTCGGAAAAAATGTAGATTCTATTTGTTGCCTTCCTTCCACCTAGACCATCCCTCCCAAAATTTGCATAGTTTTGCCTTCTGGCCAAGCCAGACCCACATGGACAGGCACTGTCAAATTAGATTTCCCATCTTTGTCACCCATTAACTCTTGCGCAATTTTCATCAGAAGTGCCCGTAACCATCATTCTTCCTCGCAACCTTCCTTCCTCTCTTGGTCACCTACATCCGAAATGATCATGTGTAATGGTAGACTAGGAGGTTTTTGGATTTGATGTCATCTCATGATGAGTGACTGTAGATACAGGTACACCAACAAAAATGGCGCAATGATGAATGGGATCAACGAAGGGAGCATATATAGAAGGATAGGTTCACCAACAGATGAACGAATGATGCATGCGAAGAGAAGTGCTTGTGAATGGATGATCATGGAAAGATGTGTTCATGGATGGAAGGACGAGCAAACATACAAGATGTGCTCATGGACAGATGAACGGACGAACATGCACCTTTCGCGAACAGACGAATCTGTCAAGCCTTCCAACATACAAGCAAGGAGCAACATGCCAAGGCAACATCAAGCAAACCAACAACCATCGAAGACTCCGCACACCTTGCCATGTGGAGGTGAAGCTGTGACACACCATAAAGACATCCATCACCCAACAGTGTTGCAGCTCTACATGCACTCCAGCACCAGCACAAATGTAACAACACTGTCATGTTGAGTCATGTTGCCCACATCTCTACTATGGGCCATGTCAAAAAATGTAATGTAACGTGGAAGTCTAAGAGACCCACTTATTTTAAAAAGGGTCATGTAAAGTTGAAAAGTCATGGAAGTCAAACAGTCATGAGGGTAGTCGAATAGCCACAAGATTCAGTTTCATCCTTGGCTGTAAATACCCCCTCATTTGTAGATGCAAGGAATTTTCACCTAATCTCCTCCCACATAGCCAAGAGAGTCTATAGTATTTCCTTTGAGGAGTAAGTAGTGTCTCCAATGCCTCACGCATGAGGTTAGTGATGTATGGTGTAACGATGTGTCTTGTAACTTTCACTTAATTTAGAAGCCTCCTAACAGACCATCACATTTTCACACATGTATTGTAAGTGTTGTAAGACAAATATTGAACACGTGTAATGCATGTTGCTTTAACATGTGTTGAACAATTGAACTATTTCACTTGTTATAATACATAATCTGTTAATGAAAATGTGTTGTATATGTTGTTAACATTGTCTTGCTTGTGGTGGCTACTGCCTGGACATCAGACAAAACTTTCACATAAAACTTGTTGTGACAACTATTGTACTCGTGTAGACTCATCCATTAGGTGATGTACATGTTATATTACCTTGTGTTTTGTGACTGTTGCATCCGTGTGGGCTGCTCCTCCAGAAGCTGTGCACGTCTTGTTGTGTTGTGTGTTCCTAGCCGAGTTGGGACTTCATCCCAACCAAGTTGGGACTCACTCTCACCCTCTCCCTCTAAAGTGAAAGAACCATTGACACAAGTAACACTAGCAATCACTAGGCATGTGAACCTCACTTCTCGAAGACAAAGCAAACCATTCTTCTGTTTTGACAAGCAAGAGTTGAGGAAAATCCTTAAGACAATGGTAATCGGGCCATCATACTGGATGGGACTCCAACACTAAAGGGTGTGAGGTCTAGTTGGGACTTCATACTGGGGTGATCCCCTAAATTTTGGTGGATCCAGCACCGTCAACATTTCTGGCACTAGAAGGAGGGCAAGTAGTTGTATATGGATGAATATCCCCTCACACTCATTCATCAACCATCTGGTCAAGGCAATAACTCGCACTCCCTCTCACGCACATGCGACTCTACAGTTGGTTACTCCTGACCTCCCAGGATTGAACACGAGATTTTGTATCATCAACTTCGCTCCATCTATTCCATCACTCACCAGTCCGTGAAAGTAGTCAGACTAATCCTAGGCATACAACATCTTCCATACATGTCAAGGAAGCCAAAATCCACTCCCACGGGAGTTGTTGTATCATCGGTTGAAGAAGCAGTCCCTACCACACTTGAAGGTCTGGCAGAAGCTATTGACGATGGAGAGGAAACTTTGGTCTTCTAGCAAGGCAAATAAGACACTCTTGTGATCTTGGGATCGAACTCCGATATAGGAGGCGGAGCAGAAGGTAGTTGAGTTGGCAGAGGTGGAGACAAACCATCAGATTCTAAAAGAAAGGGAGAGGACAAGGAAGAAGATATGGCTAACCCAAAATTGGAATGGATGACTTAGGGTCCATTAGCTCTCCCGACTATTCTATACAAGATGTCTAAGTGAGCTGAGAGAATGAACATCAAGTTCAACCCTGACAGCACGGTGAAGGTAGAAGACCACTTGGACAACTTCTACCTACATCTATAGACCCTTAAGATACAATATGATGACATAATATGTAGATTTTTCCCATGTACCATGGATGGTCTCGCAACTACATGGTATCAAAATCTTCCACCAAACTCTATACAAAACTAGGGTTCATTCAAATGCATGTTCGTTGAGAAGTTCATTGATGACAAGACCCCAGCCATGCTACTCAAAGAGTTTGGAAGCCTCAAGATGGAGGGAAAAGAAAAAGTAAAGACTTCAATCAGAGGTTTACATGTATATTGAACAAGTTTGTAGTAGACACTAAACCTCATGACTCCATCACTATTGATTACTACACATCCACACTGCCGACCAACATTACACAGTTCGTCAAGCAAGTTGTGAAACCAACTCTCCTGGAAAACTGCGAAGAGGCTACCATTGTTGAGAATGACCTACGCGCAATTGGAGTCATCAAGGATGATGAATAAGAAAAGGACTCCAAGGATGCGAGAAGGAAGTCCCAAGTAGGGGTGAGCAAGGGTAGAGACAATGAAGCAACTGATATTGAGACCCTCACTCACCTTGTCAAGAACTTGACAACTGAAGTGTCCGAACTCAAACAATGGAAAACGGACACATTTGCAAGTAGTCATCTGCCCAGAATGAGAAAGAAAATCACTTCATCAAGAAGAAACCAGTTAGCTCCCAAAACTGTGCAAAAGCCTATGTTCCAAGTCAAACAGTGTGCAAATCCTAAGTTCTTTTCTTTCCATGACAACACGAACACCCGTTTTACCCTAAACAACACGAAAACTTGTTCTACCCCAAACACCCATTCTACCCCAGACAACACGAACACTCATTCTAAAATGTAATGACATTTTAAGTCTTACCCTGGACACCTTGGTAAGTCTACCACCTCTAGACTACAACATTGTTGATGACATGAAGAAAACTCGAGTGAACATCAGTTTGTTCAAGCTAGCCAAGATCCAGAGTCAGCGAAATATCCTGCTGTGCACATTGGGATAGAAAAAGATGGACAACACAGCCTCTACCATCAAGGGAGCAATTATACCTCCCAGATCACTTTCCACTATGCGCAATACACTTCGGATAGAAGAAGCAAACTCAGGTTGCCCTCCATTCCTACTATCTCTTGAAATTTTCAACTACAATGTTCACAACTACTTGGTTGATTTTGGTGCGGCAACCAACATCATGCCACTCTCCATTGCTAAAAGGATCAATGCACAATGGAGTGAGACATCCGTGTGAATCATCAAATTGGATCGATGATCGGTACCAGCCATTGTTAAACTACAAGACATGATCATTTGACTATCTCATGATGGTCGAGTCCACCAATTCATCAACATAGTGGTTGTGGACATCCCAGAAGCAAACAACCTACTACTCAGCAGAGACTGGTCCAACAAGCTAGACGAATACTTTGCTACAGATTGGTCTCACATGTGGCTTCCATACAAGGGAAAATGCAACCAAATCTGGGTAGTTTCCAAGAGGTACATGAAGCATAATGTCACTCCCCTCAATGGCAACAATGAACCGTTGGCCTTCGCATAACTCATGTTTGGCAACTGCCTCCTTGAAACAGCATTGGGCTGTTATCCTACATGGCCAGCTCCAACCCCACTAGACACACAGTTGGGACTCCTTCCTTGCCCAACTAATGGTAATGAAAATTGTACAACACATTGTACCAATAGTAGTAGTAGTAGCAACAATAGTAGTAGAAGTAGTACTAGCACATCAAGTGGGCTGTGTACATACAAGTTGTGGACCATGTACTTTGATGGATCAGGAGATGGGTGTGTCTTAATTGACCCTTAAAATAGGAAGCATTTGATATCAAGTCGCTTGGAGTTTGAGTGCACAAACAACGTTGCTGAGTATGAAGCACTCATGTTAGGCTTGTAGAAACCCATCAGCCTCAATGTGGTCGCACTCAAAGCGGTAGGTGATTCAGAGATAGTGGTATGGAAGGTACGTAACACCATTCACTATTTATCATCGCATCTCAAAAGTTACTGACAAGAGGTATGGTGACTAATATCAAACTTCCAAGAATTTAACATCATTTTTGTACCACGTACATGTAATGCAGTTGCAAATGCACTGGCAAATGCAACTTCGAGAATGTCACCAATTAGGGACAGATTTACTATTGAAATTTTGTACAAACCATCTATCTCGAACAACATAACTAACTTACGCATGTTTAATGATGATCAAAAGATACTGCATTTCATGGCCAATGCTGATGTCTTCAAAGATGTAGTGATAGATGGTGATGAGCATGAGCGCTCTCTGCAATCAGAAGCTAGTGATAAGAAATGCCACCTTATCATAAAAAGTGTGGAAACATTGGAAAATATTTATGACTTGCAAGAATGTTCTCAGGGGCCAAGGAACAGAAAGACCCACAGTTCCACTATGAGGCATGAACTAATAAACCTGAGAACATAACAAGATCCGAAGTTTGTCAATCCTGGTACATGTCGTACGCAAAAAGAGTGGCAGGACGTTGTCTGCTTGTTCAAATAGTACCGAGATGTGTTTTGTTGGCTTGATGGGGCCTGACCTAGGTTTGGAGTTAATTAGCCAAACAAATCCCTATACTACTGGCCCTTACGACAATCACTCGTGGAGAGCAGACTGAGATCTCACTTGAAGTAGTATGGTGGGATGCTGGAACCATTTTTTCGCACCCTTGAGATGTCTAAGGGGTCGGTTTAGTCCAACTGTGAAAATCTTCATGCAGGGTACTTCACGCACTTTCTTGGCCGAGGAGGCCTTTGCGCTTTGTTATATTTGCCTTCACACATCCCCAATCGGGGGTCGAGATGATTTCATGTTGCTAAAGCAATGATCTATGCTCTTTTTTGAAGTTACATTGTGGATCTTACTTATCTTCTTATAACTGTTAATTGACTTTACAAAAATAGATACTTATCTTATATTCGCTTATTCAACATATTCATATAAGTTCGCGTAGCATATAAATAGTAAACTTGTAATTCATACCCAATATACTTCAATGCATAAAACAGGAAAAAGACACATAGAATGATAAGAAACTTCTCTTTATTAATTTCTCCATGGTTACGACCTCGACTCACCCTATGCACTCAACTGCAGGGGTCCGTGCACTCAGCTGCAGACTACTAGGCCTCTACGCACTCAGCTGCAGAGCCTTCTCCTATTCTACGACCCTAAACACAACTTTACACTTCAACTAAGACTCAGCTCATCATCATTGGATCTTACCTGGATCTATATCTCTTTACACTTAGAGCCTCACTCTATTTATAGAATCCCATGGTCCATGGACCATGGGTAGAACTCTCAAGCTGACATTACATTACAAAAAGTAGGGGCGGACAACCCTATGACTCAATTGCGACATCACGCTCCGCACCTCTGCTTCACAGAGTCTTGACATCAGACATAGTCAAAACTTGGGCTTTAAGCCCCAAAAATTGCCTTGGGGGATCCTGCACCCAACAGGCCCCCAAAATGAACATCGTGACTTGCCCTCATGTCACTCTTTCAGTGTGGAGTTCTTCGCGCGAAGACCTCCCAACTCTGCTTGGACTGCTGTGAGGTTGGTAGCACACAGAGCCACTGCCTGTTGGACTTCCTATGGCTGGTCAGATGGTCAAGCCACCTATGTAGGGCTTCAATTGACTACCGTTTACTTTTCCTGGGAAGAGTTTGCCATTTAGTTTCACCAACTACACCGCACCACCATCTGTGACTTCATTAATAACATATGGTCCCATCCAATGCATTTGGAGTTTCCCTGGAAATTTATTAAACTTGCTATCATATAACAACACCAAATCATTCACCCTAAAAGTGCGTAGCTTGATATGTTGATCATGCCATGCCTTTTTTTACTGCTTTTGTACCTGCTAATGGAATCCTACCAAAAACCATTCTTCTTCATGTTCCTATAGCTGCACGAGCCTCTCCTCTAGGGCTCCGCTATCTGTCATACCTATGAGCACTACTATGTGAAGACTAGGCATGATATACTTCATCGATATTTCAGTGCTTGCTTCATAAACCAGCCTAGAAGGTGTCTTTCCTATTAGTTGCTTGTACGTTGCCCTATAAGCCCATAGGACTGCTGGTACGTGTAGGTCCCAATCACTTTGCTGCTAATTAAATACCTTGTTCAGTGCTTTAGACACCTTATTAAAAGCTTCCACGTGGTAAACCATCTGTGCACTCGTTCTTTCCACATTCTATCATTCCAATTTGAGGAGCTAGTTGTGCATTCCCCCCCAACACATTGCTTATTGATTGTACCTCCCATTGCGAAGTCTTTGCGCATCCGTGTAGGTTGTTTATCATATGCTTGTGCCCACCTAGAGAGATGCACATGCAGATAATCCCAACCATTGTATCTACCCACCGACCGCCCTCTAGTTTTCTAAAACTATGTGTGCATCTTTCTCCTACAAGCGTGCCAATCATCAAAGCTTCCTTTGTCCGTACCCCACCACCTTGTGGGCATAACACAGAGTACCCAGTTTAAGGATTCAATTTGTTGTTTTTCTGGCACCTCCCTCTCAAATTGGTCTAGGAAAGCATCTACATCTCCTAATCCATCGTAAGTAGGTAAATCTCTCATTTCCGTTGATACACATTGCAACGATCTTGTCATCATGTTACAGTTCAACATGGTTACCTCGTGTAACTGGTTCTGCCATCACTCTATCTCCTCATTCGAATTTGAAGTATAGGATATTTGGCGCTCCCATGAAATTCATCCATCTGTAGTGGGTTTTACCTAGTCTTTCTCTTGGGTGATTATCTTTTAGATGCAATCCAAATCATCGTCACTTTCATAGTCATGCACTGGCCCAGTGTAGCCCGGTCACTTAGCAGGTTCCAATGGTATTACTGCACACAGAGACTTCTTTCCGAAAATCGTCTTGCATTTTTTCAAATTAATCACCCCATTCATGTCAGTGGCCCAATCAATTCCTAAGAGCATGGGGTAGGGATTGCTGTCATCAACAATCTATATCACTTCAAAGTTTGCTAGCATGCTTGCTTCCTCAATATCCACAGTGATTCCCTGCAATCGCCCTAGGGGTATTATCTTCTGCTGGTTCTCCATGCGGAGCTGAATAGGAGACCGATGCAGCACGGGCCTCCCCATACACTCCCATTTCTGCTTCAGCAGAACGTTCACGTCCAACCTTAGATCCAAAATTACTTGGTCCATCTCATATTCTCCAATCTGCACGGTTAACCTCATTTCTCTTCCTGTTCTTGTCTTGTGTTTTTCGATCTTTCAGACTATGCATGGTCCCTGCGCATATGTTAATGAGTTCTTGTAATCCCTTTACAGCCTTACTGTCATGCAGTATCTTCATGCACATTTATAGGAACATTGTGAGCATTGATGGGTCCATTTCCAGCTACGGTCTATCTTTGTTTCCTGAAGTGCAGGCATCAACGAAGCTCTTCTTAGCTTCCATAAAGGTTTCTTGAGCATGCTCCAAATCAAACTCCGCTTCTTTCGCTGGAGCTTTGCAAACCCAAGTACTTTATTCGGGTTGTTTTCCTTTATCATCTCCCATCATAATTCCTCTTCAGAGCACAATATTCACATTTGGATCATCCTCACGTGGCTCAGACCTCATCATTTGTAGGTTCTGAGTCGGGGGAGGTGGTAACGCTTCCTTGTTGCATAGCCTAGCTATCAGTGTAGGACAATCCTCCATCTCATGATCAAACACGGTACATTAAAGACAGATGCATCAGATTCGTACAATTACGGGAATAATGTCCCAACCCTCTACAATTGTAGCATATCAGTTGTCTGCGACCTCTCCCAAGTCCTCCTCCACCTCAGCCTCGTCCGCGCCTGTGGAATCATGTTCGCGCCATCCTTGCTCCTTGGTCTAGGGGCTGTGTTTCAGCCTGAACCTTGTAGGTGGGAGTTCTATCCATCATTAGCTCATAACTTCTACATGTGCATTCATCATGTCCCATCGATCTATAGAAATTACAGAACAACTGTTACGAGTTATGCGTGTACTTTTGCAACAAATGGAAGTTGTCTATCACATGCTTTCCCCCTATTTGACAAATTTCTCACCACAAAGCCAGTGTCATGCTTGGTCTTGCTTGTGCTTCCGGTCTTAATGGCATCGGTCCCCCTCCCATGAGGTAATTCATGAATACCGAGAAATGGTCTTTATCATGTCCCTGGCCTTTCATTTCACACATCATACCTCTTCATGTGCTTCTGGTCAGACTATTATGTTTTGTTTTAGACTCTGCATCTCGAGGCATAAGTTTTTCAACTGCACATGGATCTGCTGAACTCCCAAGTTGGGTTCCTATATTAGGGTCTCATGCAGCCTCATCACATTCTCTAAAGCCTCTTCCTGAGTTGTTAACCTTTGTTCTGATAGCATATTCCTCAAATGCGGCGATAGTGATGCTACAAACCATTCGCGGTGGTGTCCATCCATCATAGTCATGTTAGCTTCGCAAGTCATGCACTTCAGCCTCTGATTCAGCTCCCAAGGAGTCTTGCCTAGTAGCATCGTGATCTCTTTGAACCCAATGATCAACTGTGCTTCTGAATTTAGTCTCCTAAATTCCCTAGTTAGTGCAGCCTGGATAATCACAATTTCCTGCATTCAGATTATCACTTGAGTGCTTGATGTACCAGGTCAGCGTGCAATCCTGCAAAGTGCTAACCAATGTCACTTTCTTGATATTATCATCTGTAACTCCCTGTGCTTCCCATAAGTCTTTTAGAATGAACTAAAACTAGTTCGGATCTTCATTTCCTACTCCCTTGAACACAGGAAAATTTATCGATCTTGCCATCTTAAAACACGTTGGTGGCAGAGATGGTACGAGCGAAGATGGAGGTGATGACGGTGAAACTTGCAGTGGTGTGGGTGGAGGTGGTATGCATGGAATCCTCTACCTTATCAAATGGATCGCACTTCGCGGAGATACCTTCGCTAGCTCTTCCTCATCCGTTTGTAGAGGTGAAATCAAAGGGCTAGTCTCTAGTCCCACACTTCCTTCGTTTCTATAAATTCTGCCACTTCGCGTAGCCCCGAACATCAATGTAGCTGAATAATCCTCTTTTCACACAATATCATTTTAATCCAAGTGTTCAAAGACTTTACGTACTTACCTCGCAGTTCCTTGAGAAAGCGTCACTCTTCCTTGCTATAGTTGACTGAAGTATCCACCGCGAACTCAGTAACAAATCCTCCTATAATCTGATCAAGCCAGTGATCAATACCACGTGCAATCTTGTCGTCTGATGCTTCCAATATGTGCACCAAATTTGGGGTCCACACAATAGGTCCGTCGAGCTTCCACCTTCCTTGGCTATTTGTTAGCTTCGCGATCCACTCATACAACTCAGTAGGGAAAGATGCGAAGAAAATTTCATGGATCTTTGTGTACATGTAGCAATCTAACCACTCTTCCTTCGATAGTCATGGATTCTTGTTCTCCTGTGGTGTGAATTCGTGAATTTTCCTATCCAACCACCCTTCAATCTCCTTCTTAGTTGGATTACAGTGATGTGACATCAGACATCTTTATGTAGATTTTGGTCCTGGCAATGGAACCATTTGTTGGCTTTATGGGGCCTGACCCAGGTTCAGATTTAATTAGGCAAGCAAATCCCTGTACTTCTAGCCCTTTCGGTAACAACCCATGGAGTGCGGACTGAGGTCTCACCCGAAGCAGTATGGGGGGATGTTGGAACCAAGTTTCCGAACCCTTGAGATGTTTGAGGGGTCGGTTTAGTCCAACTAGGAATACCTTCACGCAGGTTACTTCCCACACTTTCCTGGCCTGCGAGGCCTTCATGCTCTGTTATATTCGCCTTCAGGAAGCCCTGATCAGGGGCTCAGATGATTTCTAACTACTAAGGCAACGATCTATGCTCTTCTCCTAAATTACACTACAGATCTTACTTATCTTCTTATAGATGTTAATTAACTTCGTGGAAATAGATATTTATCTTATATTTGCTTATTCAACATATTCATATAAGTTCACACATCATATAAACAGTAAACTTGTAATTCATACCCAATATACTTCAATTCATAAAACAGGAAAAAGACACATAAAATGATGAGAAACTTCTCTTTATTAATTTCTCCACAATTACGGACTCGACTCACCATGTGCACTCAGTTGCAGGGGTCTCCACACACAACTGTGGTCTACTAGGCCTCTACACAATCAGCTGCAGAGCCTTCTCCTATTCTATGACCCAAAACATGACTTTACACTTCCACTGAGACACTTGGATCTATATCTCTTTACAATTAGAGCCTCACTCTATTTATACAATCCCATGGTCCGCGGACCATGGGTAGAACTCTCAAGCCGTCATTACATTACAAAACATAAGGGAGGACAACCATGTGACTCAATTACAACATCACGCTCTGTGCCCATACTTCACAGAGTCTTTACATCGGACATAGTCAAAACTTGGGCTTTAAGCCCCAAAACTTGCCTTGGGGGATCTCACACCCAACATGATTGTGTGGATGTACGATGATTTGAAAACTTATGACACGTGGATCATCCAACATATCATCCCGTTCAAAGAAGGGTTCAAGCCATATCAACAAAAGCTAAGGAAATTACATTCGTCACTTGAACCCCTCATACAGAAAGAGCTTACTAAGCTATTGGATGCATGGATCATATACAAAGTTCATCTTTCCACATGGGTCTCCAACCTTTTTCCTGTATGTAAGAAGTCCGGGGAAATCAGCTTGTGTGTCGATTTCCGGAATGTAAACCGCGCCTCGAAAAAAGAAAACTACCCTATCCAATCTATGGACCACATTTTCCAAACAATATCTGGGGTAAAAATGTTTTCTCTTCTTGACGGTTTCTCAAGATACGTTCAAGTTCTGGTAGCAGAACCGAACAAACTCAAAACTACTTTTCGTACCAAGTGGGGTACGTTCTGTTACAGACGAATGCCATTTGGGCTTGTAAATGCAAGCACAACATTTCAACACACCATGGACATCGCTTTTCACGGACTCATTGGGCAGAGTGTGGTGGTATACCTCGATGATGTGACTGTGTTCTCAAGAAGACGAGACGACCACATATGCCATCTGAAGAAAATTTTTGAGCGATGCTGGAGATACGAGATTTCCTTGAATCCCAAAAAGAGCATATTTGCATTGTCGGAGGGGAACCTCCTCAGACACATTATTGCCAAAAGTGGGATCAAGGTGGATCCAGACTAGGTCCAGACCATTACACAGATCCCTTACCCAGCCAACAAGAAAGCCATGCAATCCTTCTTGGGCAAGATAAACTTCCTCCAGAAGTTCATCTCAGATTATGCACAGATAGTTAAGCCCATGCAGGACATGATCAAGAAAGATGCAGTCTACAGCTAGGGCAAGAAGGAAAAGTATGCATTCACTCAGATCAAGCGGGCCATTGTAGAAGCGCTTGCACTCTATAGCATAGACTTCAAGAAACATTTCCTACTATATGTCGAGCAGTAAAAAGGGTCTTTTTCACCTCTATTTACCCTACATTAATTGTCAATCCAGGAACGATTTGTTATCTCAAAGAGTGTACTCAGTTTGAGGCGATCATTTGTCAGAGTAATGCTAGTAGTATAGTGTTGTAAATACAAGAGTAAACGGATGCTTGGAATAAAATCTACTTACAGAAAGAAACCTAAGACTCAAATCATGCGTTCAGAAAGCTATAGCAATTTATCAGTTAAGGGTACAGTAATGGTAACTCTTCCCTCTGTAAACTGATGCAATTAAAAAGAACTCAAGGAAAAGATCATCAATTTGGGAACCAGAAAACATATGTTGATGTTCACTATAGTCTCAGATCGTTCTGCACACCAAAGCGGTGATAACTCAAATGACAGGAAATGGAACATCAACTAATTTTATAAACAGGATTGAATAGCAAAACCTTAACCTATGGAAATGGATGCAACAGTAATTATATCCTACAGGAATTAAGTAACAGTCTTTACTTTAGAGATGAATTGAACAACAAATAGAAATGGAACAGCAAACTAGCAGAAACAAAATATAGAACAGCAACTTAGATCACATTTGAATTTACAGCAAACTAGATTAAACACACGACACTCTTAATATTGAAAGGAACAGTAATTTGAGCTTCGATACAACAAGTATGAATCACAGCTATAAAGTAACAGTGATTTTGATCACAATGGAACAACAATCCTGAATGAACAACAATCACATTTTAAGAATAAACCATAAAGTAGTACCGATTTAGGAATATACAGCACTGTTAATCTGTAATCGAATAGCAATGGCAATTTGTAAGGAACAACAATGTTAAATCAATTGTCAAAAGGAACAACAATGCAATATAAAGTTAGAATGAATAACATAGCATTCTTGTGGCAAGGAATAACATTACTTAGTCAAGTATATAATAGAGCCGATATGTAAAACAGAAAGGCAGTTCAAATTACTGAACAGAGCAAATGAAAGAGATCAAACCACACATGAATCAGAAATAATGGTATAGGAGCAAGTGATCCACTAGGGCCAAGCCCTTAGCCTCTAGGGGCACACTACTTAAGGTTACTCCAAAATCAAAGATAGAACGACAACAATATTTATATATTAAAACATTAAACAGAGTTACAGTGAATCGCTCTTCAAAGAGAGCCAATGATCAAAGTTTCAAGTACAAAGGAGAATTTCATAAATATAACAATAATCCGTTCCCCAGGCTAACAGTGCTGCCCCTTCTTATAACAACCGAGCATAGATATCAACGATATAGAAAATTGTTAAGGTAGCAATCCCTCAGGTCAAAGGATCCTGAGGGATTCGCCAAACTGTTAGTTCTCAGTTATCCTCTTATTCTCTTGCACTGATCTGGTATCTCCTTTTCCTTTTCCTGGCTGTTACGCTCCAATTTGGATCACCTTGTTTGAATGTGGTTCCCTGTCAAAGGGACAGCAGTTAACTTTGTCTTGTCTTTTCCTTTGGGATGGAAGTCTTCCGTTTTCTCCTCTTTCCGCATAGAAAAAGGGTAATTATTAGTTATTTCACATTGCATATAAATCTTCTAGATTTTATCATAATCTCTTGTCATATACCTAGATCATGATGTAAAGAGGTTATGAGTTTTAAAGAAAAGATTACAAAGTAAATGAAAATAACATACCTTCTCCAGTGCTCAATGCTATACACCTTCGCCTCCGATAATTGACTAGCTGCAGTACTCACTTAGATGGATGAAACTAATGATGAACGTCCCATATCCTTCATGAGTGCAAGCATGCAGGGACCATAGCTCAACTACCCCACCATTAATAAGCAAGCTTATGCAGTTTACAAGGTGGTGAAACACTTTAGGACGTACTTGCTGAAGAACCACTGCATAGTCAACGTCCCTCACACAACAGTCTGCACATTGCTTGTACAACAAGAACTAGGTGAATGACGTGAGAAATGGATGACATGCTTGCAAGAGTATGATATTGAAATCAAGACAATGCACATGATCAAAGGACATGGGCTCTACATACTTGCAACTGAAGTAGTACACACTCCAAAGAGCGAAGAAGAGCTAGTCGGTTGGGAGCAAGAAATTGAGATGTATGACATAAGGTGAGCAACACCCGCTGAAGGCAGAACCTCTTGGTACACAAAGGTGTGCTAGTACCTTCAGCACGACACCATGCCCTCTTAATTTTCCATCAGAAAGAAGAGGAGATTACACTTGAAAGCCTTAGCATATCAGTCAGTGCATGGAGTGCTTTACAGAAAGCACAATAATGGAATTTTACTCAGGTGCCTGGAGGCACACGAATCAGAGAAGGTACTTCAAGATCTGCATGACGGACCCACCAGGGGTCACTTTGCAAGAAACACCACTATGCACAAAGTTATGCGAGCAGTTTCTTCTAGCCCACATTATTCAGTGATGCACATTCTTATACCCAAAAGTGCCTGGTTTGTCAGCGATGCGCCGACAGAACACGAAGATCTTCATCCCCATTGCACCCTATTACAGTGACTGAACCATTCCAACAATGGGGCCTATTCATCATTGGGGAAATATTCCCATGTTCATCAAGGAAACACCGCTACATCCTACCAACAAATGACTACCTCACACGGTCGACATAAGCAGTTCTGCTCAAACAAGTGAACGACTAGGAGGTCATCAACTTCCTCCAGCATAACATCATCTCATGCTTCGGCATTCTGGTATCACTTGTTTTTTATAATGCAACTTATTGTTCGTCTTTGAAACTTTATGACTTTTCATTAAAGAATGGTATTGTGTTAAAGCATTCATATAACTATTACCCACAAGGAAACAATCTAGCAGAGTCCACGAATAAAAAATTCATCTGTATAATCAAGAAGAACGTTTTCTCTGAGTAGCGCAACTGGCATACCACCCTGATGAATGCATTATGGGATGACCATGTGACACCCAAGCCTTCTCTAAATACCTCACCGTATTTCCTGGTCTATGGAAAAGAAGCCATCCTTCCACCAAATATCTACTTGCCTGCACTTCATCTTTCCAAAGAATCCCAAGGCAAGCCTTGCCAGCTAGTTCATCATAGGATGGATGCTCTCCATAAGCTTCAGGAAGAAAGGATGAAAGAAAAATAAAAATTCACACTCCACCAGAACCGTATCATGAGATGGTTCGATAAGAAGTCTGTAGGGAAAGCTAACTTCAATGTTGGTGTCTTAGTTCTGAAATGGGATAAGCCCCATGAAGACAAGGGAAAACATACGAAGTTCCAGTCCCTATGGATTGGTCCATACAAAGTCCACAAGAAGCTTGGCCCACACACGTATATTTTGCAATCACTTGATGAGAAGATTGATAACCTTCCTGTCAACGGCTAAGATCTCAAGCATTATTTGCTATAGGTCGGGCCATGCCCCATGCCATGTACATAGTCTGCTTACTGCTTGTTGTTTTCATCTTGTTTTCTTTGCTTGCTATCTTTGATTTTACTTTGCTTGTTCTGCTTACTATTTTCATTTACATTTGTTTTATTTGCTTGATATATTACTATTTTTGTTTCCAGAAATAAGTGTTGTCAACTACTATGTTATGGATTTTGAATAGAGTATGTCACTGAAATTGGAGATACTTGTGACACTACAGCACATGGCCAATCTTGTGTCTATCTTCTCTATGCTTGGTTATAAATTTTGGCCGATGAAGTCTTAATGGAAAATATGAACCATCTGCAAGGCAAGGTTTGGGCCAACCATGAACCTGTTTCCACACTAGGAATCCCCATGCCTATACTCAGCCTTCTACTCTGTGTGTTCAATCTCATCCAAGTAGTAGAAACGAAGAAGGGGAAAATCTAAACGAGCAAACCTATGTCAAAGGTATTACATGCTTCTCTGAAAGAACAAGCTCTTATGCTCTCACTAAGTTGGGATCCCTCTTCTTCCCCAAAAATAAATATGTGCATATGAACAGTCCTCTTAAAAGACAGAAAGGTGAAAGAAGAGAAAGGCTTCCCGTGCAAAGAGGTGAAGCATGCAACTCCACCAGGGTACTGACCAGGCTTGATGGAAGTGGAGCAATGTGTGTGTTCCTGTGTGACTCCATTGGGGTACTGTCCAGGTCTCCTAGTAGCAAAGCAACACCAGAGATGAAAACTTATACTCTGAAAATCTTCAACTCGCGAGCTAAGCTACCCTTCCTGGATTTGGAACATTATGATCAAGCTAAACTTTTGATTGTGTTTGATTGAGTTGGAAAAAGGTGAACCATTTATGTCTGTGGGGTAAGTGGGGATGCCTGAGTAACCTGCACAGTGATTCAATACTCCCCGAAAGACCAAGGCCCTGTGATAGCAATGAACCAAAACAGAGAAGCTATATTTCTATCAGTGTGTCGCCAAGTGTTGTAGCGCTACAACCACCCTAAAAAATTTTGGCCTGCACCCAATTTCAGAGCCTCCCTTAAGAGTTTCACTTGATGACTACATATACTCAGGTTCACTCTCTGAGCTTGTGTGAGTCTTAGCATTAACCTTGCTTGTTCATTTCACCAAGTCTTTCTTGCGACCATGTTCTGGTAATTCTCAAAGTCTTCGCTTCATGTGTACTTGTTGTGTTCGCTATGAAAGCATCTATCGCGCTCACACACGGAGTCACATTCACTATGGTGCAAGTGTCATCACAGTCAATCAACGATTAATCATGAGTGTCGCAATTGTCGCTTGCACCATCGGTCAGTCATGTTGAACATGTGTGTCTAGTTGGTTTGAGTCATCTCGTCATCAAGTCATGTTGGTGTGTGCTTGTAAGATCACATTTGTGTATTTCACTCATTCACACACTTAGTCATTTTGTTGAAGTTCTAACAAAAAGACTCCCCTTTGACAGCTAGACCATCACCCCACCATTGACTTGATCGACTGTCGCCTAGAACAGTGTAGAAGCACCAAGCAAGATTTTTCAAGTTGTGATGCCTGCAAGCAATTCAATCAACCTTCATGTTGGCCACCCAAAGAGTTGGACTCGGTAGCGACCTCGAGACTGACTCCCCTAAAAAATTGTGCAGAGGCTAGTGACTTTGCCCACTCTGTTGACTGAAGAAATTGCGTAGACAGGCGAGATAGACATGTAGTGCTCGTCCCTCCCTTAGAAAATTGTGTAGTTTTCCCAGTCAGTCCTTCCCTTAGTCGACCAGTTGCTCATTCAGAAAATTGTGCAGTTTTCATGAACAAGCCTTCTACTGCTCAGTAGTCTGCTCAACTCAGAAATTGCATAGAGATGATTAGCAAGATGACCTCCCAACATCAGTGCAATTTCTCTCGCTGGTAGATCCCAGAAACAGATTGACAGTTCCCTCCAGGAATTGTGCAGTTTCTACTGCCAAGCTCCTAGAATTTGACTACCTGTTCCCCTTGGGAATTGTGCAATTTTTTCTATTAGTGACCCAATAGCCAGCTATGAGTTCCCTCTAGGAATTGTGCAGTTTTGGCTACCAGGCTCCCAGCTAGTTCCTCTAAAAAACTGCACAATTTTTGTCTGCTGATCCTCCATGCAGCCCGACCTGTTCCTTTGGAAAATTACTCAAATTTTCCTTTCAAACCCCTGCTACCCTCTCATTCTAGAAAATACGCAGATTTTTTCTTCCTTACCTTCCTGCAGCCTGGACTATCCCTCCCAAAATTTGCGCAGTTTTTCCTTCCAGCCGAGCCAAACCCCACAGATAGTCACTGTCAACTTGGATTGCCCATCTTCATGACTCAGTGACTCTTGTGTAGTTTTCATCCGTAGTGCCTGGAGCCATCATCCCACCTCACAACCTTGCTTCCTCTCTCGATCACCTGCATCCGAAATGATCATGTGTCATGGTAGACTAGGAGGTTTTTGGATTTGATGTCATCTCGTCATGAGTGACTACAGGTACAAGTACATCAACAAACATGGCGCGACGATGAATGGGATCAATGAAGGGAGCACACGCAGAAGGACAGGTTCACCAATGGATGAATGAATGATGCATGCGAAGAGATGTGCTCGCAAATGAATAATCATGCAAAGATATGTTCCTGGATAGATGGATGAGCAAACATAAAAGATGTTCTCACAGATGGACGAATGGATGAAGATGCACCTTTCACGAACAAATGAACCTATCAAGCCTTCCAACATATAAGCAAGGAGAAACGTACCAAGGCAACATCAAGTGAACCAAATACCATCGAATACTCTATGCACCTTGCCATGTGGAGGTGAAGCTTTGACACACCAAGAAGACATCCATCACCTATCAGTGCTCAACATGCACACTAGCAGTAGCACGAATGTACCAGCAATGTCATGTCGACTCATGTCGCCCACATATCTATCGTGGGCCATGTTGTCAAACAATGTAATGTAATGTGGAATTTCAAGGGACCCACTTGTTGTACACAGAATCATGTAAAGTCAAAAATTCATGGAAGTCAAAGAATCCCAAGGGTAGTTGAATAACCACAAGGGTCAGTTTCATCCTTGGCTATAAATAAAACCTCATTTGTACATGCAAATGACTTTTCAAATCAACTCCTCCCACATAGCCAAGAGAGTTTGTGATCTTTCCTTTGAGGATTAAGTAGTGGCTCCAATGCCCCATGCATAGGGTTAGTGATGTATGGTGTAACGATGTGTCTTGGAACTTTCACTTAATTCAGAAGCCCATTAACAAAGCAGCACGTTTTCACACATGTATTGTAACTGTTGTAAGACTAATATTGAACACTTGTAATGCATGTTTTTTTAACCTGTATTGAATTCTTTAACTATTTCACTTGTTGTAATACATAATTTGTTAACGAAAATGTATTTTATATGTTGTTAATGTTGTCTTGTCCGTGGTGGCTGTGCCTTGTACATCAGACAAACCTTTCACATAAAACTTGATGTGAAAATGGTTGTACTTGTGTGGACTCATCGACTGAGTGTTGTACATGTTATCTTCCTTGTGTGTTGTGACTATTGTATCCGTGTGGACTACTCCTTCGGAAGCTGTGCATGTCCTATTGTGTTGTGTGCTCCTAGTTGAGATGGGACTTCATCTCAACCAAGTTAGGACTCACTCTGACCCTCTCCCTCTACAATGAAATGACCATTGACACAAGTAACACTAGAAATCACCAGGCACATGAACCTCACTTCTCAAAGACAAAGCAGACCACTCTCCTGTGTTGAAAAGAAAGAGTTGAGAAAATACTTAAGACAATAGCAATTGGGCCATCATACCGGATGAGACTCCCACACCAAATAGTTTGAGGTCTAGTTGGGACTTCATACTGAGGTGATCCCTTGAATGTTGGTGGATCCATCACCGTCAACACAAGACTGTGCATCTGCATAGAAGAGATTGGGCATAAAATCTTCAAGAACATTTGTGGGCATACTGTACCATATGGAGAAACACCACAGGAAATACTGCTTATGAACTTGTTTATGGGAAACACGTCTTATTTCCTACTGAGTTCTAGATAAACACTTTCAAGGCAACAATCAAATTGGGTCTTGATCTATCTGAAGCACAAAAATAAAGGATGGAGCAACTAAATAAACTTGATGAGATGAGACATGATGTTATTCAAAGAACTAACATAATTCAGAAAAAAAGATCCATATGGCATGATAAGTTGATAAAAGAAAGGAAATTTCAGCCAGGAGATTCGACATTACTTTTTAACTGAAAGTTTAAATATTTTCAAGGGAAATTTCAAACTCATTGTCATTGATAACATTGCAGTCAGAATTAGAACCATTGATGAAGTAAAAGTGACCTTCCTTGTAAATGGTCATCAATTGAGAATTTATCACAAACTATTGACAAGGGGGGAGTTTGTTAAACATCTACAAGACAATAATGATTTGAAGGTGGTTAGGAAGGATTCTCCTTCCTCTCCAACGTAACTCGCAAAACGAATTTTTTTTCTAACAATTAAAAAACTAATAATAATATAAACTGTATAAACATGAAAACCAACATTGTTGGCATGTTTATACAAAAAATATAGGATGAAAACCAAGTACTATTATCACCCTAGATTTTCATTTTAAACTCTGTTCTAATCGCATTGTCTTTGTAACCCTCTTTTTCTTTTGAAAATAAGCAACTACGGAATTGTTGAGAATCTGCAACTTTAACAAAATTTGACAGTTGATATTGAGAGGGATCAATTAGGACAATTGAAGATATTGGCATAAGAAAAAGTTGATGAAGCTTGTAGTTAAAGGCATCAAAGGACAACCTGCAAAAGGTCAATCAAGACATTAGAATCATGAATCTAAAGTTATTTAAATATTAGATTACATAATAAAGGTAAGAAAACATTAGATTATGAAACAAAAATAGATGTTGCTATTGCCACTAAAAATAATCATCATTATTATTCCAACTTTGGAATTAACCATAAATACTCTGTATTGTCAATGAAGTTGGCCATAAACCAATCATAATTCAAAATTCACCACTCATCGTTGCACAACTACTCCACTCCATAAACCTTGTTCCATTGGAAATTTCGCCCTCATCCATACTCTGTTTTCCGAAACCATTTTCGCTCCATAACCTTGTCAAAAGAAGTAGTTGCAGGTTAATACTTCTCCAATATGGTGGTGATTGTGAGGACAAAGCTGGTAAGGAAGAAATTCATTGAGGGTTATCGACAAGTTAGACAAATGTTACAACAGGAACAATGGCTAGAGTTTATAGATAAATTTAATGGCCATGACAAAGAAGTTACAAAGTCCTTTTTTCAAGCATTCGATGGAGTTGAGGCAAAAATTGGAGATGTGAATATAGTATTGACAAAATCCTTCATAGCAGAAGTAACTGAGCTACCTAGGGTAGGTGAAAGATGGTTGAAGAACAGAGGAATTGAAGCAAGCAAATGGAAAACATTTCTCAAAAAATCAGGTATGGATATTTCAGTCTTTAAGAAAGCCATTCAAAGTAGAACTCTTAAAAACAAATGGACAAATTTATTGTTGGTCATTCAAAACTTTATTACTTGTGAAGGTAGATTCCGCAACATGTTTTTCTATCATGTACGTTTTATGATGCATTTCCTTGAGGGGAATGAGATTAATTTTCCTTATTTCTTATGCCATAGTCTGAAGAAAATGACTAGTAGAACTCAGAGAAAAATACAACCTATTAATAAAACCATATATTATCATGGTTTGATAAAAATGATGATTGAAACTGACCTAAAAAGTATAGGAGATAAATGGGAAAGTCTCTTAGTCAGAAACCACTTCAAAGAGGTAGAACAGGAAGAACCCAACTGCAACATAAAAAGAAGTAAAAGAAGGTTTTGTATAAACCCTAATGGTGACCTACCTCCACAATAAGAACAACCCTTAGAGGGTGAAACTCCTCTTGCAGATGTATTATAAAATACCAAAAAGAAGAATATTAGAAGAAAGAAAGTCAGTGATAAGGAAGAAAGCACACCTAAAATAAAAACAAAGGAAATAGAGTAAGCAAAGATAGAACAAAGGAAAATTCAAAAGAAAATTCCCCTTACTAATACCTCATCCATTGTAAGGAGGAGTTGAAGACTCAATAAAACAATGAAGGAACCATCTCAATAGTCCACATAATTTTTCAATATGGAGGAAGAAGTGATCAAGTGCTTAGTATTTAGCTCAAAAATCAAAGTTCTCAAATGGCTCGAAACCTAAATTACCGTGTTTGTCTTGGAAAAACAATCCTAACGCAACTCGTTTCATCGAAAACCGAGTTCGTATGATAAAGTTATTGTGTTCTAATCACTTTTCTAAATAGGCGAAATTTGTAAAAAAAAATGCCCAATCACTGCACAGTAAACAGTCTGTACTACTGATGTGGCAGGTGACTAGGCATGGTCAATGTTGTTCAATGGCGAATCAAGATGGACAAGTGGCATTATTTGGTTGGGTTGTATAGGTGATTTGTTGGTGCATTCTTATTGGTGGATTTTTGAACCAACGGAAGAATGTCACGTGGCAATCCCAAAGGCCGCCATGTGGCACCTTCCAAAGGTCAAATTGGCGGTATTTACAGTGGATAAAAATATATTGGCAGAATTCAGGGTCGAACCCACAACCTACTACATGCAAACCATACGCCTTACTACATATGCTACTGTGTAGTTCTCACCCCAACTGTCCTTCACATATATTTGAAGTTAAACGGAATTGAGATTGGTGGTTAGGGGAGGCCCAATCCATAGGCCAACCCTCCCCCCATGTGAATGTAATATCATAAACCACAAATGGTTGCGGTTTATCTGATGGCCCAAGCCATACAAACCTAAAATGGTTAATCTTACCACATGTGAACATTGTTACAAACCACGCGGTGATAGTTGCGTTAACCCCCACGGTCAATAACCACACCACTCCGTGACTCCATGTGAACACTATCATTGTAAATCTAACGGTTAGTTGACGGTTCCAATTCTGCTCTAACCATTAATGCGACGGTTATCACATGTGACCAGGCTTATTAAACCACTGGAGGTTACGGTTTATGTTGCACTAATCCGGGTTTAAGAATTAATTAAGCACAATTTAACAACTAGTTAAAATGAGTTTAAACTGGTGGTGGATTTTGTGGTGCCCCCAAATTTAGGCCTACGACCAAATTTAGTAGGGCTAACTAGAGATATTCTAGAAATAAAGGAGAAAAAGTAGGAAAAGACTGATTGAGCTCTAGAGAAGTCAATTTTTGACCAAATTGAGCCCAGAAAGAGGTGTCCTTAGCTATTTGGATATTATGAACACATTGGTGTAGGTATTAAGAGCCATATAGCTTTGTAAAACAACATTTCATCACATTGAGATAATATAGAGGCCTAAGCCATGGAAGTTGGACCAAGGAGATGTAGCCCGGGCGGGCTAAACTCCTTCATTAAAACATTGTGTTAATGTGTCTCTTTGATGGTTTGTTTCACTATGAATGTTTGTTTTTCAGTATTTGTTTCTGAATCTATTTTTCTCATGAATGCATTTTTAAACTTAAGGAAATTTACCTGATTGTATGCATAAACAACTAATGAAAATTCAGCACGAGAAGCAATAAGAAAGAACATGTTTATAAATCTGTAATTGTTATTAGCACAACAAAACTAATCATACAAAAATAGATCAAGTTGGTATCAGAGTAAAGGTTTAATTGCTTGATTTCTTGAGTTTGTGCAATTAGGGTTTTAATGGTTGCAAAATTGTGATGCTTACAAGGTTAAATTTACAAAAAGAAGAAGGGAAACTATTGGTTGCAACTTGTGAGGTAATGCCCAAAAGAAGGAGAGCCACAAAGCCACAATCTCCACCACCAAAAGTTCCAATTCCAGCTCCACTTGAAAATCCTCAAGCTTTTCCTTCAACTGAGATTGAAGAGGCACAAGCAAGTACCAATTTATGAACTTGAATCCATAGCCATTATGTTTGGAGAAAGAGAGCCTGAATGTCCCTCTTCAAAAGAGGAAGAATTCAAGAAATATTTCAATACTTTGACTGAGATGGTTAAATTCCTCTATGAAGAGAGGAACACTAGAATGGTTGGAGAGAGTTATAAACCTCCACATGGAGAAGGAAGCTCAGAGGACAAAAAAGATGAGAAGAAGGATTCCAAAGGGAATGGTGGGGAGCCACCTCCATCATCTCCATCATCTCACACAACATCATCTTCCACCACCACCACCAAAACTGCCCATACTCCATCAAAAACCCTAAAAGGAAAAACTCCATTACTAAAATTGGACATAAAATTCAAACTTCCCATGTACAATAGAGAGGTGAATGCAGAAAAGTTGGAAAATTGGATTCGACAGTTGGAGGTATACTGCAGAATTCAGAACCTTCAAGAAGACAACATAAAGATCCAGTTGGCTTCATTGAGGCTAGAAGGAGCTGCACTAGTTTGGTGGGAAACAAGGACTCAAGAGGAAATAAGGATCCATGGTAAGATATCCATTACTTGGGTTGAATTTGTTTCTGCAATTAAAAGACAGTTTTATCTTTTAGCCTATATGCAAAAAGCCATTATGAGTTAGCATAATTTTAGGGATCTTAAAGGCCAAACAGTCCAATATCATACACATGAGTTTAGGAAAAGGGCTTTGTTATTAGGAGTGAATTTGAATTCCCAAGATACAATGGTGAAATATATTGGGGGTTTACATTCCTATCTGAAACATACTATTCTTATGTTCAATCCAAACAACTTAGATGAGGTATGTGTGCAAGCCATGCACCTTGAATATAGAGGAAAGAACACCTAGGAAGAGGGTAGTAAGAGGAAGCCATTCAAGGGAAAGAATAAAGAGAAAGGTGGGAAATGGAAGGGAAAGGAAAATGCAAGTGTGAAGAAAGAAGAGGAGAAAATCACTTGCAAACACTATTCCAAAGAGGCGCATGATGAACCCCACTGCTGGAAATTGCATCTCGAATTAAGGCCTAAGAAACAAAACAATAAAGGAAAACAAAAGATGACCACTACCACAAAACATGACCTTGGTTTAGATTCTGGTGATGAGACGAAGATTTCAACCATGGTTACAAAAGGAAAAGAAACTGTTGCAAGAACTAGTTCATCACATAGTCAAAAAAACACCCCAAATGAAGAGATGAGGATAGAGTTGTTTCATGTCAGAGTGATTTCAAATCATACAAATCTTGATGCATTATTTGATAGTGGGTCACAATCAAACTTGATTTCAGAAGAATTGGTTAAAAACAAAACCTTTAAACTGTACCTCATCATAAGCCATATCCATTGGGTTGGATAGTTAACAATGCAAACTTATAGGTTACAAGGAAGTATTTATTCAAGTTCACCATTACTGAAAAGTTCATTGATGAAGTTGAGTTAGATGTAGTTCCACTTGACATCTCAGGAATCATTTTGGGTAGTCCTTATTTGTATGATAGGAAAGCAATATCTTATAACCATGACAAAAAATACATATTTCTTAAGAATAGGGTGGAGTACATAGTGAGAGCCCATCGCAAAAAGCTGAACATTTGTTTGGTTAATGCAGTGCAGATGAAGAGACTAGTAAATGCAAGTAAAACATTTGTGCTTCTCATGATCAAGAAAAATAATGATAATGATTATGAATCTTTTGAACATTGTGATGATAAATTTAAATCTGATTTGTTTGAGTTGGTAAGCAAGCATGGCGAGATGTTTTAGGAACCAAAGGGGATATCTCCCAAGAGGGGAATTGAACATGAGATTTAGTTGCAATAGGATGTTCCACTTCTGAACATTGGCATGTATCACATGTCTATTATGGAGAGCTTGGAAATCAAAAATCAAATTCAAGAATTGATGAACAAAGGCATCATACACCCATCTACTTCGCCATGTGGTTGGCCCATTGTCATGGTGCCAAATAAGGATGGAAATTGGCGGATGTGTGTGGATTTCCGTACACTGAACAAAATCACGGTAAAGAATCACCATCCACTCCCAATAATTGATGATTTGCTTGATCAGTTGTAATGTAGTATACCTAGAGGGGATAGTATGGGATACGGAAGGAGGTACCGAAGGGAATAATGTAATAATGGGACGGACCATAGTAATAAATAAAGTGGTTAACCTGTATCATGTAAGGGACCATAATTAGTTAGCAATAATGTAATAAGCCCATTGTATTAGATAGATGGCATTGAGGGAACCATGGTAATGACCCATGGTACTATATGTATGAGGCCTATATAGAGACTAGAGACTCCCCATAGAGAGATGTCAAGGAATATTGTACGGACAAGCATGTGGCTTGTGGAATGTTTTCCTTCCTTAAGGAGTGAATGTAAGGTGTTTCCCTACCTTAAGGGTTTGATCAATAAAGAAGCATTTCTATCTATTTCTATCTTATTATTTTTGGGTATATTTGTATTCTCATATATTTGCAAGTAAGATCTATTACATATGCAAAGTATTTCACTAAGTTATATTTACGAAGTGGTTATCATCAAGTTAGGATAGCTGAAGAAGACATTTGGAAAATTGCATTTAAAACTAAATAAGGACTGTTTGAGTGGCTTGTTATGCCTTTTGGTCTTACAAATGCTACAACTACTTTCATGAAGGTAATGAATGATGTATTGAGACCATTTCTAGATTATTTTTTCATTGTCTACTTAGATGATGTCCTCATATTCAGCAAGTCAAGAGATGAACATGTCATGCATGTAAACGAAGTACTTGATGTCTTGAGAAAATAATAGTTGTTTTTAAAGATGTCAAAGTGTGAATTTGGCAAGACTTATTTGGTGTATTTGGGACACATTGGTTGAGGAGGTGAGCTGAATATTGACCCATACAAGGTTGAGGTCATTTCGAATTGGCCCAAGCCTAATACAGTTATAGAGGTAAGACGTTTTTTAGGGGTAGCACAATATTGGAGAAAGTTTATTGCTAATTTTTATTCCATTGCATCTCCATTACATGCATTGACAAGTGTCAAGAAAGTCTTCCATTGGGGATATGTACAGCAAAAAGCATTTGATGCTTTGAAGCAAAAGATAAGTTTAGCACTGGTATTGACACTTCCGAATCTTAAACGGGAATTCAAGATTCAAACTGATGCAAGTGATTATGCCATGGGAGCAGTTCTATTGTAGCATGGTAAGCCGATTTCATTTCATTCTGAAATCTTTAATGGAGTTGTAACTAACTATCCCACATATGACAAAGAACTATATGCATTCGTACAAAGTGTTAAGAAATGGAAGCACTATTTGATGGGGAAGGAGTGCATCATCCATATCGACCACCAACCATTGCAGTACTGACAATCACAGTCAAAGTTGCAGTAGTCACGACATTTTAGATGGATGGGTTTTCTACAACAATTTCATTTGGTTATCAGGTATAAAAAGGGGATCTACAATAAGGTATCTGATATTATTTCAAGGCCTATTGTAAATTCATATGTTATACTCAAGCATAATTCTGTTTTGTATGAATGTTACATAGAACAATATGCAAATGATAGTGACTTTCAAGAAGTATATGCAAGCTTGAGTCAAGGAAATCAAATTGAAGAGTTGGATTATCATGTACATAACAATTTGTTGTATCACTTGGGCAAGTTGTGTACTCCACAGGGGGAAAGAAACAGTATCATAAGGGAGGCACACACTTCATTGATTGTTGGACACTTTGGTGTAGGCAAGACAATCATGAATCTTCAAAGGTATTGTTATTGGCCACACATGTTGGATAATGTTTCTCGCTTCATAAGAGGATGTTCTTTAAGTGCTACAAGTAAGCCTAGCAATAGGAAACTTGGTTTATACACACCACTTCTAGTACCTTCACGTATATGGGAGAATATCTCAATGGATTTTGTAGGAGGTATTCCATCGTGAAGGAAAGGTCATGATTAATTGTATGTAGTTGTAGACAGGTTCAACAAGATGTGCATATTAACACCATGTAAAAAGAAAATTATAGCTCAACAAACAACTCATTTTTGCTTCCAAATCATTTGGGTTCATTTTGGTCTTCCTACCTCTATTGTAAGTGATCGATATTCTTGATTTGTTGGGAATTTTTGGTCAAATTTGTGGGACATAATGGACACAAAGTTGAATAAGAGTACAACCTCTCATCCACAAACAGATGGACAAATCGAGGTGGTCAATAGAACAGTTATTCATCTTCTTAGAGGATATTGCAGAAAACATCCCAAGTTGTGGGATGAACAGTTGCATTACATACATCATGCATATAACAGGACAAAGCATTCTTCCACAAACACATTGCCATTTGAGGCATGTTATGGGTACTTGGAAAGATCGCCATTGGACTTCATCTTTGAGAAAGATGTCGCCATCGAAGGTCACAATGACGTCAGTAAGGCAAGGAAGTTCATAGAGAAAATTCAGTTGATACATCATACAATGTAGGAACATCTTGAGAAAAGTCAAAGTAGCTACAAGGCAAGGCATGAAAAACACTGGGTTGATCATAAATTTCAAGTTGGTGACGAAGTTTGGTTATATATTAGCAGAGAGAGACTTGAAGGTGAAGGTAAAAAGCTTAAACCAATCCGTTATGGTCCTTTTAAAATTATGGAAAAGATTGGTAACAATGCATTTAAGCTTGATTTGCCTCCTTATATGCAAATATACTCTGTTGTTAATGTTGAGAATTTGAGATTGTTTGAGCCTCCTTTGATTCATGATCAAGGAAAGCATGTTCAACTGCCATCAATAGATTATTTTCACCAGAATACCTTGATGAGCTTCAGCAAGATCTCATATTTGACAAAAGAATCAGGACTTCAAAGAGAAGAGATGTTGAATACCTTAGAGTGGGACTCAAGGGACAAAAGCCTTCTCAAGCGAAATGGTTGCAGACCAAGAAGGTGAGGGAGTTGTACCCCCACCTGCTGAACAATTGATAGTATATTTTGGGGTCCAAAATGCTTCTAGTGGGGAGGAATGATCAGGTGCTTAGTATTTAGCTCAAAAATCAAAGTTCTCATAATGGATTGAAACCTGAAGTACTGCACCCATCTCAGAAAAATGATTCTAATGCAACTTGTTTCATCGAAAACTGAGGTTGTTTGAGAAAGTTATTGTGTTCTGATTGCTTTGCTAAACAGGCGAAATTTGCAAAAAAAATGCCCACTTACTGCATAGTCAACAGTCCATACTACTAACGTGGCAGGTGACTAGGCATGGTCAATGTTTCTCAACAGTGAATCAAGGATGGATAAGTGGCATTATCTAGTTGGGTTGTAAAGGCAATTTGTTGGTGCATTTTTATTGGTGGATTTTTGAACCAATGGAAGAATGCCGCATGGAAAGCCCGAAGACCTCCACGTGGCACCTCCCAAAGATCAGATTGGCAGCATTTGCAATGGATAAAAATACATTGGTGGAAGTTGGGGTTGAATCTATGACCTACCACATGCAAACCATATGCCTTACCGCTTATGCTACCATGTAGTTCTTACCCTAATTGTTCGTCGCATATATTTGAATTTAAACGGAATTGGGGTTGGTGGTTAGGGGAAGGCTGGCCTACAGGCCAACCGTCCCCCCATGTGAATGCAATATCATAAACCACAATGGATCCAACCATACAAACCCACAACTATTAACATTACCACATGTGAACGTTGTTACAAACCACGCGGTGGCAGTTGCGTTAACCCCGACGGTCAGTAACCACACCACTTCGTGACTCCATGTCAAAACTATCATTGTAACTCTAATGGTTATCCAATGGTTCTGGTTCCTCTCTAACCATTAATGTGATGGTTATCGCATGTGACCAGGCCTATTAAACCACCGGAGGTTACGTTTTATGTTACGCTAATCCTGGTTTAAGAATTAATTAAGTGCAGTTTAACAACCAGTTAATCTAAGTTTAAACTGGCGGTAGATTTGGCGGTGCCCCCAAATTTGGGCCTGCCACCAAATTTAGTAGGGCTAACTGGAGATATTCCAGAAGTAGAGGAGAAAACGTAGGAAAAGACTGATTGATCTCTAAAGAAGTCAAATTTCAACCAAATTGAGCTCAGAAAGAGGTGTTATTAGCTAATTTGGACATTCTAAACACATTGTTGTAGGTATTAAGAGCCATAGATCTTTTTAAAACAACATTTTTCCACCTTGATCTAATGCAGAGGCCCAAGCCATGGAAGCTGGACCAAGGAGATGTAGCCCAGGAGGGGTGAACTCCTTCATCAAAACACTCTATTAATGCGTTTCTTTGATGGTTTGTTGCACTGTGAATGTTTCTTATTTAGTATTTGTTGCTGAAGTTATTTTTCTCATGAATGTCTTTTTAAACTTAAGGAAATTTACCTGATTGTATGCACAAACAGCTAATGAAACCTCAACACAAAAAAGCAATAAGCAAGCACGTGTTTATAAATCTGTAATTTTTATTAGCACAACAAAACTAATCATACAAAAAAAGATGAAGAAGAAGTGCTAAGGGCTCCATCACCAACCATTTTGTCACCAATTTCTAGCCTAGCAAGGAGAACACCTGAAATTGACCCGATCCAACAGGAAATATATGATTATATAGAATCTTTGGAAAAGAGATCTACAAACAAGGCCACTGCATCCTCTTCAAATCAAGAAAAAGAAATTCATTATGATATTCCACAAGAACCCCCAATTATAAATACTCTCAAACGGGAGATTTATAAATTGGATACACTAAATAGGCACTTAAAACAAGAGCATGAAATATTGAAAGTTCAGAATGAAATACAGAGAACCAACAATGACAACATTCTCTTACATCTTTGTCTATGGTATGAAAAGAATAAGAGGATGAAAGAAAAGAACAAATCCCTTAAGGGAAAAGTCATAAATCTAAAGTATAAGATTCTGATGAAGAAACCAAGAATGGCAGTCACCAAAAAGAAAGCAAGGAAGAAAAATCTAGATGTTTTGGCTCAAGTATCAGAAGAAGTTCAGTAACAAGAAAGGTTCATCAATTTTGAAAATTTTCATGAGGAAATGCAATGACCTCTGCGTGGGGGAATGTTGAACCTCACAATTTCTTCTTTTTGACATCCTTTTTAATCCAAGCTCTTTATTTTTTATCTTCATAACAACACATTGCACATCAAGTTATAGGAATTATCCCATGGTAGGTATACAATTGTCTTTTATTTCATAAAATGATAATGTTATTTATTGTTTAGTTTAATGTTTACTTCATCTATCAAATTATAGTGATTATGTAACTAACACATGATTGTGTAGCCAAATCCATGGTTTGATAGGTTTGAATATGCCAGTTGGGAAGCGAAATATATGGGTAGGTGGAAATTGATGAACCCAACAATTTCCTCCTACTCTCATGAGCCAGATTGATGGAAGCAGGTCCTAGTAATGCAGTCAAAGGTGAAGTTAACCTTTGTAGTCGAAACATATGAGCGAGAATGATATTATGCCTAATGATTTGCTTCGATGATAGACAATCATGAGAAAACTATGTGATGTTATATTCTTTTAAATTTAAGATCATTTTCTGTTGACAGGGGTTAGGCATATAGCTCTGACAAATTAATTGCCACATGCTCTATAAATATGCCTCTTAGCATAAATGAAAAAGAGAGCGACAACAAGATCATAAAAAATTTTATTGATACTTTGTTTTTAAAGAATTATTTCATTTTATTAGTGAGAATTAATGCATGGTTAAGTGCCTCATTGATAGCATTATAGTGATAGCCTACTTCTCCTGGAGGCCCCCCTTGAGACAGTAAGGATTTCCTTTATGTTTTAGTAGTTAGTAATTAGCTTCATATTTTCCATAGATTTCTATTTATTCGATTAAGTTCTTTGCTTTTTGATTTCTTTTAGATTTGAGCTGAGATCATTTTGCTAATCACTTCTATTGTTCAAAGATTTCTGATGCGCATGGATAAGAGTATAGTTCAACACTGTAATAAGCTAGATAGGATTTTCAATTGTATAGTTAATATTCCTTTATGAAAGTTGATTAGTTTCAAAATATGAAGAGTGATTTTATTCATGCAAGTGTGATTTCTATTTATGCAAATGCGTGATTTTCTTTAAGTATGATATTTATTAAGTAAGAGTAGTTTTCGTTTCTACAAATGAGTGTGTAATATAATTTTTACTTATGTAAAGTGTGGAATTGATTTTCATTCATGTAAAGTGTGATATTGATTTAGATTTATGAAAAAGTGTGAGATTTCTATTGCAAATCAAAGTGTGGAATTTTCTATGAAAACCTAATTTCGTTTGAAAGCAAGAGAGCATGATCATAATTGAAGAGTTAATCTTATTTTCTAGGAATAATTAATTTACTCATAGAATACACATACATTTCGATAACTCAAATTAACTTATAATTTGTGTGAGTTAAAAGAGACTTCTAGACAATATAGTGCACATACATTTCGTCTGTTTACTAGCCCTAGTTGATAATTCATGTAAGTAATTTAAGATCTAATTAATTACCAAACAATCATTAAGCAAGAAGATGAAAGGGAACTAGCTTATGACAAAATATCAAACATTAGGATCACATGAAGACTCCATAATGATTCAAGATGCTTTAGAGGTTTAAGATGAAGTATTGAACAAATCTCTCATGAAGATTGAGGACAAAGCAGCAAGAAGAACAACTTGGCATTACCACCTCATCATGAAGTCCATGTCATAATTGTCAAGTTGTGAATTATTCAAGTGTCACCGTAGTGTCATGTGTGTCCATGTGTCTTACCACATCATTTTCGGATGTAATGACATAATTATCAAAAGGAAAAGATAAAATGTAATGTGTGTAAGTCCAAGAGTCATATCTATAATATAAATAGTCACATAGTCATATATGGACAAAAGAGCATATAGGAAAAGTACAAAAGTCATATATAAGTCCAAAGGTCACAATAGAAGTCCAAGAGTGATGAGGGTGACTCAAGAGTCAGAGGGGATATGGAAGGTAACTCCTCTTGTTATAAAATAAACCTCATAACTCAAGGAAATGGCTTTTGGAGGCTTAGCCTTTCGAGTGCTAGCCTTGGCTTCTCTAGCTTAGCATAGGAGAGAAGATCATTCTTTGGAGAAGCAAGGAGTGACATAACGTTCCACTATTGGAGCTAGTGGCTCACCATTGTAGCTATATACTTGTATCTTTCAATTAATAATTAGAAGCTTTATGAGCCAACACATTTTCATGCATGTATTGGGAATATTGTGAGACTATTATTTGGATGTTTTTGGTATATGTTATGTTCATATGTACTAAATAACATGAATTACTTCATTGGATTTGGTACTTATCTTATTGATTTTGTGTTGTATATTATTTAATAATCATTGTGTCTACATGAAATATTTCACTAGATAACTAATGAATATTTATTTTCTCTCATGTTCCTCTCTTAGCATAGTACTATTAATCTCCTTCTAGAGGTTCACTCCTTACTTCCCTCTCATGAAAGACCCCTTTTACACATTGCAATTGTTGCTTCACAGTGTCAACTTACTTGCTGATTTCAAAGGATATGTGCATACTCTCTTATCTTATCCATTAAAACTAAGGAAATCCTTAGAGTTACGGTGGATGGGTTGATATTCTAAATGGGACTCCTGCTCCAAATGGTGTGAGGTTTAATTGGGACTTCATACCGGGGCAACCGCCTTGGTTGAAAATTTTCAAGAACCTTCAATAGTTGGTGCTAGAAGGAGGTCCAGATCATAAGTTGTGTCCGTTGAGTCTTTTTTGAATCTCCTATCTTAAATGGCTCATACCCAAATCAGAATCCTGGGGTGTTTTTCAAATAGATCCATTGGTCAAATTTTAATCCCTGATGAACCCCTTTATAACTTATCTCAATTAAAGTTTAATGGTGAGGGTGCAATATCAATAAACAAGAATATATCTAATTTTATGTACTTTTGTGAATTTTATGAATTCAATTGTGAATATATTTCTTGTGTGCTTTTCTTCCTCACCGCTGAAGGTAAAGTTAACCAATGGTGTTATAACTTACCATATTCTTCTATCCATTCATTTGATCAATTCCTCAAGGAGCTCCAGCAAGCATTTCATAGGTATCATTACTGAGATGTTTTTAAAAGAATTAATGAACATAAAATGGAGCCTAATGAATGAATTGAATATTTTTCTAATCGATTCATTCACCTATGTTATGAATTTCCTAAAGAAGATATGGATTGGGATTTATTTAAACAAAAGTTTGAGTGTTTAGTTCATATATCTTTTTATGGCCAATTTGAACCCTTTGATGTTTCTACTTCCCCAACTTTTCTAAATCACTCGACACCTCTAATTTCATAGGAGGAACCTGATATTCATTTTGTTCCTTATACTCCTCCTTTTCTAGTACCAATTTGGGTGCGTCCCATTGATAACTCTCAAGCTGGGAAATTCAAAAATAAAATGGTTGATTCATCTCTTCAACTTTCATCAATTTATGATGATCCATATCTAATGGAGGAATCTTTAGAAGGGTCCATGGAGCCCAGGGAGAATACTAATCGTTCCATTACTTAAGATGATATTAACACTCATAATTGTGGTCTTAAATCTGATTTGGATATCTGTCATTCTCTATCATCTCTTTCTCATAATCCCTTCCTCTTTGATCCACTTGATCAGTCTCTTTCAATCTCCTAATATTTTCATTTTTCCAATCCAAAGAGCGACTAGGTGCAAGGTAGTCACTTTTAATAGGTAGAGGCATAGAAAGGTGAGGATTCTTTCGATCTCTCTTCTCTTTTTCAAGACCCTCCATGTCATGATGTTGTTTCTTCATTCTTGGTTGATTTAGAATCTACCAATCTCAATAATCAATCAAATGAAATTAATTTTTCTAATTCATCTAAAGTCTTAGGAAACCTTTGTTATGATGATGATGACTCCATTTTTGTACGTGGAGATGAATGCCCAAGTGTACCAATTGATCTTTCAGTTTCTTAAGAATATTATGTTTCAAAATATTTAGATATTAAATCCTATTTGGTTAAAGAAAGTGTTCTTATGGAAACTTTTTCTTCATCTCACTACCCTTTCTCCTCTACTGTTTACAATGCATTGACTTGTGATGGAGATTCCCCATGCTCTTCAATTTCAACATCTAATAACGAAAATTTCGAATTGACACAAGGTAGTGAGGTTATCCATGATTAAAAGGAAAATGATCAAATCATTAAGTATCCATTTCAGCCCTTATCATTTATAGTCTTGCAAGATGAAAATTCTTCATTTTAGGTCACTCATGAGATTTATCCCATCTACCCATATTTAGATGTGCATTTGGCAGGATCTTATGACTTGGGTAATATGTTTGTTTAAGTTGTAAAATCTA
This sequence comes from Pinus taeda, assembly GCA_000404065.3. NCBI lineage: Eukaryota > Viridiplantae > Streptophyta > Pinopsida > Pinales > Pinaceae > Pinus > Pinus taeda. The sequence continues at coordinate 229,917 of APFE030461838.1, read as the reverse complement.
ATCAAATCAGTGGTGTAGATGGATTCCATATACAGAATAGTGATATTGTTCAAATTATTGTTAGTAGCTCTCCGCACACCATGCATGATCTGGTCCATTCTTCAAAATGTAATTCTACAACCCTTTGAAGTTCTAGGACTTGTCAGGAAGCTGAGGCACTTCAAATTTTGTTGATAGTCATGTTAGGATCTTACAACTTTGGTAGGATCCTCGAATTAAGTTAGATTTGGGGTTTCTCAAAAAATAATTTTTTTTTCCTGATTTCACTGGATGTAAATTCCTTCTTGAAGATGTTTGGTATTTTAGATATAGTCTTTCCAACTTTCGAGATTCAGTTTATGATTATATTAAAGATTCTATTTCAGTTGATTCATCTTCATGCAAGGCTCTTGTACCTAACTCGAGTTTCTAGTGTGTGCCTCTCATTAATGAACAAAGCTATGAAGTTGATCATTTTGAAGATTATCATTGGCCGAAAGATCCATGCCTATATGATAATTTTGAAAGTAAGGATCTCTTATTTTTTCTTCTGAATATATTAATATTAATTATTTTCATTTTGGCATCGAATCCTCTTGCATATTAGTGAATTCTTCAGTTATTTGGTGGATCATGTTCCTCTTTGTCATCAATTGCATGCTTTGAACATATTTGCTATACTAGAATTCCTTTTCAATTATTTCTATTATTTTGATGTTGGTTAAGTGTGTAACCAGTTACAAGGTAATGGTTTGTTGCATTCAACATGTGAGGAGGATGATTCTATTGTTAAAATCATTTATAAGGTTGTTCTAATTGATCTATCTTTGTTGTTTACTAATCAAGAGTCTTGTGCCTTATTTAATCTATATGATCCTAGGAACTATCTTTCAAGTAATAATTTTTCCACCAACATATCAAATCATATTTTTTTTAACGTCAATTGATATTTATAGTTCATCATATCACTATTCAGATACTTGTCAAGTGGTCGAGGAACTTCAACCTTCGTTGATGGTTATGTCAAGTCATCCCTATCTTGACAAGCTTTCTTAAGATGATCAGATGTATTTTTGTTCACAAGGTTCTCATCTTTATTCCATATCATTAATTGGAATCTCATCTTTTCAAGGGTATCGAGGTTTTAAAGAGGATGGTTTTGAAATTTACGATCCAATATATGATTAGTTAGAAGCATCCTACTTAGCAAGTCCTTATGCAAGTAATGAGTTTCAATCTTTTTTCATGTTTGCTAAGAAGGAAAACATTGATCAAGGTTCATTCACAAGATGTTTTTAAGGCTTGTAAGACTTTCATTCAAATCAAAGAGGTAAGGTTACAATTTGTTTTTAGTTAGTTTTTATGGCACATCTCTATGCTTCTAGAAAATGACTCTTATCTTTTGTGCAAGTTATTCAAGTTATTATCTTTTGTTTTTGCACATAATTTTATATTGGTTTTAATTTCTTGTATATTTGTGATTGCAGGTTGGGAGTAGTTACAGTGGATACATTGGAAGTTTCATTACACTTAGCCTTGATCTTCTAGCCAGTTAGGTTAGGAGTAGGTATAGTTGCATGATAGTTTCCCTTGCACACTCATCGCGCATTTTCTTTCCATATAGTCTCCACATTTGTTTTCTTTTCTTATTTTTGTCTCACATGTTGAATTTTAATTTAGTTCTCCATCTTCATTGTTCTTTGGATCTTGTTTTCTAGTTTTTTTCATGGATTTTATTTCGTGTTTTGTTTAATAACAATTTACATGAAAGATACTCTAGTTTAATGAAATGACAATTTTGCGGAACTTGAAAAAGGAAGTTGTGATGATGAACAATAGTTGGATAATTTGTTATCATCTTCTTTGTTTTGCTTAACATATATTTAAGTTAAATCATGTCTAGATGGAAAATAAAATTCGTTCCAGACATAAAGACATTGGTCGAATTATGAAACCTATACCTTTATTAGGATCTTCATTCTGAATCAACCTTGTATTGAATGGTGCTTCCACTTGTCAACTCAGCGAAGTAGAGAAGGGAAAAGAGAAAAATTTAAAACAAGGATATAACTTTAGTTATCCTTCAGATCCCTTAGACAAGGAACAACCTCTCTTGTAAATAGATAAGACAATATCCCTCTTCCACCTTCAAAATAAAGAAGTTCATTTACACGTTCTATTAGTAACTAAATAAAGAGGTGAAGAAGAGAAAGGCTTCTCACACAGAAAGGTGAAGAAAACAATTTCATCAGGGTACTGAACATGCCTACTGGTAGTGAAGCGGTGTGATTAGTCTTATGTTGCTGTGTCAAAATCTAAGTAAAGAATATAAGAGAGTATATCTTTATCTAAGATAAGTAGTGAATTTGGGGTAATCTTTATGGTGAATCAATACTTCTTGAAAGACTAAGAACACACCTAAGGATAAAACGAGAATACAGAAGCTAGAGTTCTACTAGTGTGTCTCCAAGTGTTGTCACTGTGACAAATACCCTCCAAAATTTTGCTTACACTTGAATTTTGGAGCCTACTAAAGATCTTACAATCTATCCTTCCATAGTCACTTCATGGTTTATTAATGCTTTGATAACTATTTGAGTCCTCTTTTTAGATTGCAAGTGTCAAATTCACTTGCTCACACATGTTCCTTCTTTAATGAATTCACAAACACACATCATTCTATGAAATCTTAGATAGCCATTGAGCAACTCTTGAAGGTAAGGCTTTTGTAATCACTAGTGACAATGACTGTACAATCCATAAGCACAATGTACTGCACAATATGTGTTAATAGTAAGTTCACACTCTACATTGAAATTCTTCCTCACTTCAATTGCAATTTTATTTCTATTTCGATGTGTTTTCTTAATTGTAGCTTTAGGACAACTTTATTTTCGCAAGTATCTCTTTCACGTTCACAGTTGTCATTTTTGCTTTTGTCCACTTTAATAAGTATCATTTCCATGTTATATTTTCTTTGGAATGTTCCTATTTCACATTATTTATCCTTTTCAAGCATTTTTTATACTTTTTTCTTACTTCCATTAGTGTCATCTTGTGGTTATGGAAATGTCAAATCAAGTCAAAGGGATTCATTTCTACTTTCTTGAAGAGCCATTTTGATGTATTCTCATATACTACTATATTCTATCCATCATAAAGACGTGCATTAGACACATCCCCCAAGTCTTAAGCCCTATTTCACTAGTGTCATCACTTGTGTCACAAAGTCTATCTTAAGTGTCGCACTTGGAGGTAAGTATTGTTCTATTGTCATTTCAATATGAACATGTTGATTGTGGGTGTTAAATGCTTCCTTGTTGAGTGCTTCATTGTCTACAAGTGTGTGATCATGTTCAATTCATGTGTTGGTTTCATCTCTCGCCTCGTGGATCCTATACTTAGTCATTTTTTGCAATTGATCCTTTTTCGATTAGCCTCCTCCCAAAGTGCCTCCTTGAACTATGCATTACATAGTCTTAGGCCTTAGTCAGCCTATTCTGCCTGTTGAAGCTACAAAATGCACAGTCACTTCCTCTAAGGACTACACATTTGCAGTCATAGTGCTTAGTCAACCTCCTTCCCTGAAAAACTGCACAATCTTCCTCTCTATCTCTCTCATCTATGCAACTATGTAATCCAATGGCTCAGTATCTCCTTTGAATTGTGCATTTTGAAATCACAGTGAGGAATCCCTTCATGTCTACCACTTTGACTTGCTCAACTGGGAAATCTCTAGTCACTAGCTTCCCAGAATTACACATTTCACAATAATAGTGAAAAATCCTTCATCATTATCTCATTGACATGCCGAATTATGCAATATTGTGCCTCCCTATTTCTCTGAATTGTGCATTACACAATTTTAGTGAGCAAGCCCTCACTGCTATCTCCTAGGCTCCCTCAACTACACAATCTTCTTTGTCTTATGTCTAGTGTTGCACATTGCACAATCATAAGCATTAGTCCTTCACTCTTGTCCTCTGAAATGATGCATTGCATAATCCCTAAGTTTCCTCCTCAGCCCAATACCTTGTTCTGAATCAACTAGTGCATTGCAAGAACAAAGTTCGATTAGGTGATTATGGACTGATGACATCTTGTCATGAGTGAATTTCACCTGTACGTACTATATCTTAACATGACATGATTATTTTCAAGGAGGATGCAAAGGAGATCATATAGGAAGACACTTATGAAGTCAGAACCATGAAGAAGTCATAAAGCAAGAAGATCAAGGGACACTATCTTACGAAAAAAGATCAAATATTAGGATTTCATGAAGAATCCATATTAAATCAAGACCCTTCGAAGGGTGAAGATGAAGAACTGAACATATCTCTCATGAGTAACAAGAGTATCAACTTGGAATTTCCACCTCATCATGAAGTCCATGTCACCATTGTCAAGTTGTGACTTATGTAAGTATCGTCATAGTGTCATGTGTGTCCATGTTTCTTGTCACATAATTTGTGGATGTAATGATCTAATTATCAAAAGAAAAAGAAAAAATGTAATGTGTGGAAGTCCAAGAGTCATATGTGGAATATGAAAAGTCACATAGTCATATATGGAAAAAGATTCATTAGGAAAATTCTGAAAATCATAAAGTCCAAAGGTCATATTAGAAGTCCAAGAGTGATGAGGATAACTCATGAGTCATAGGGGATATGAAAGGTCATAACTAAAGAAAATGGGTTTTGGAGGCTTAGCCATTGGAGCACTAGCCTTGGCTTCTCTAAATTATCATAGGAGAGAAGATCATTCTTTGGAAAATAAGAAGTAACTTAATGTTCCACATTGGAGCTAATGGTTTTCCATTGTCACTATCTACTTGGATCTTTCACTTAATAATCAGAAACTCGTTGATCCAACACATTTTCATGTATGTATCGTTAATATTATAAGACTATTCTTTGAATGTATGTGGTATATTTCATGTTCATATGTACTAAAGAAATTGAACTACTTAATTGGCTTTGGTACTTATTTTCTTGAATGTGTGTTCTATTTTCCTTAACAATTTTTGTGTTTATGTGAAATATTTCGCTAGATAACTAACAGATCTTTTCTTTCTCTTGTGTGCCTCTCTTAGGATAGTACTATTAATATCCTTCTACAGAATCACTCCTTACTTCCCTCTCATGAAAGAATCCTTTTACACATTGCAATCAGTGTTTCATAGTGTCAACTTACTTATTGATTCCAAAGGTCATATGCATAATGTCTTATGTTATCCCTTGAAGCTAAGGAAAACCTAAGAGTTATGGTGGTTGGGTTGATAATTTGGATGGGGCTCCAACTCCAAATGGTACCGGGGATACCCCCTTGGTTGATGGATTTCCAACATTGTCAACAATTATATATATTTAACAATCCATTGATTTAAATATAGTTTTAAACCCATTTAAAAATTGTTAGGCCATATGACTATTAATCACTGAACTATAACAATTATATGTAACCATTCGCCAAATCTTACCATTTTCCATTTGACTTTCCAATGGTTGGTTAGGACCCACTGCCCACTAGTTGAGAGCCACATGGCACCCATTGATTGGGCTATGTGGCCCCATTCTATTGACCACAACTTTACCACCAATTTTAGCACTCTATTGCCATATTTGGCAGTGTTGTTAAATTTAACCCCAACTAAAATCCTCTCCATATATTGTGCGACGTTTCAAAATTCAGCTACTAACTTTTATAGACCATTAATTTGGTGTCACCCCAAATTTATTCGGTGCTCTACTAAACCCTATCTTTTTTTCATGTTTGGCCACAACTTTGACTAAGGATAACTTCTACATACAAAGTTGGGTTGATGCATTCCTCGTGCCATTGGAAATCTTGTGACGAGCTCTTTGATTTGGTCATATTTTTGCTGCAATCTGGGGACTTGATTTTTAGGCCATCACAAATCCACCTGGAATAGCTGCTCCCAATATGACGCCTAAAGAACAAGGAATATTGTTACATGAGTGCTCCCTCAAAATATTTAAATGAAGTTATAATTAAGGGAGTTGAAGAATGATTTTCTAAGAATAGATGGAAGATCCACTGGAAAAAGGTGTCAAGTTAGATAAATCGACGATGAAAGAGGAAGTCTTTGTAAATTTAGAGTGCTAAGAGAGAAAAAAATGTGGACAAGAAAGTGCAAGACAAAAGATGTGCACTACGATGAGGATAGGTATAGGAGGCCTCCAAATCACATGAATATTGAGGATGATCTACAATGAAGTGAATAGTGAGAATGGTCAGTAATAATGTATGATATGCATTATGTAAGGCATGAGAGGAGAAATTGTGTATATATGTATGTAAGATAAGTACGGAAAAATTAGAGAGATATAAGTAGTGGAAAGTAATCTGTGTAAGTGTCTAGAACAAAGTTAATGAGCTAGTTGCGATGAGCCAAATAAGTGTATAAATGGATCAAAGAAGAACATATTGAGGTGTAGATATTAAAGGTGATTAGTGTTTCCTAGGTTCCTATGAAGTAGCAAAGGGGATTGGTGTCTCTTTTAGGTCAGTGCCTATTAAGAAGTAAATAAGATTAGTGTCTCTTATAGAGGGGATTGTTGTCTCCTATAGGTTGATTCCAACAAAGTTGTAAAGGGAATCTGTGCATTTTGGAGCTTGGTGCCTACAAGATATTCTATATAAAAAAGTTTTTTATTTTTCTCCCATTTAAAGGGTTTCCATGTATATTTGTGCTACTTGTTTAGTTTATGATCTTGATGTTTTATCATGTTTGAATTTTTAAATATGTAAAGAAAAATGAATTCAGGCTTTTGTGACCCATAATATTATATGGAAATAAATCTTTCATTGAAATCTTTAAGTAAAAATTGTCATTATATTGCCCCCCCGCCTCTTAGTATAACTATGAAATCAAATTGGTCCTTGCTATCCCAAAGTGCACTTATACTTATTCAAAGAACATTTCTACAATTATTTTTATTTGATGGTTTTTCTACAAGGTATAAAGATGCACATTTTTTTGAATCTATCAACCACCCTAGAAAAATAAGAATTTCCCTTCCTAGTTGTTAGAAAACCACCTAGAAAATCCATGCAAATGCTTTTCCACTGTCAATTGGGTATATGTGAGGGATGGCATAAGTATTTCCTTATATTATTGCGCTTGTTGTTGCAATAAAACATGTATCCTTTAATTTACCAATTTACATCTTCTTGCATTAAGGTAGATTCACATACTTTGTAAGTTGATAACTATCCTCCCATAAATTATAGCAACCTTGGATGTGTCATGCTCTTTAATAAACAATAATCATTCAAATTCAAGAACAATAAGGTTTTCTAGTTTTTATAGAAACCCATTCTAAAGATAATAGTTGGCCTTACAATCACCTTATTTTGTACTAATTTGATTGTAATTATTGAAACACCTCCTTAAAGTCCTGAGCTTACGCATACACCTTCTTTTGTGCATAATGGATAGAAGGATTCATATGAATAAGAGTGTCAATGCTATGATCTTAGATGTTGGTGGCCATGAAAGAATCTCCTCTAACCTGTTAGTGCTTCTCCTCTCATAATCAATGATTAGATGAAATTGTTGGAAAAATCCTATCCATTTGTAATGTATGGATTTCTATAGCTTACTCGAGGCCTATAAATAATTTTATAGCTAGTGATTAATGTGGATAATGGTTTCCTTCCCCATCATATAGTGATTACACTTCTTAACAACTTGAACCAAGACTTAGAGTTCCTTGTCATTGATGAGCGCCAGTATCGCAGCAAGGATGCTGCAACTCCTGGGCTACCAGTTTTGCAGGGTTCGTACAAACTTGGAGGTGACAGTGCTGTATGCACAAGTAAAAGTGATGGTTCTACCTGTTGTCACTATTCAGCTGGCGAGAGACCACTAGGGTTCCAAGCCAGACTTCTATGGAGTCAGAGGAAGCTTGATTCTTTGATGGAAGAGAGGCAAATCTACTCTAAAGAGTTACTCTACTGTAGCAATGAAAAAAACAACATGTAATGCTAAACTACCCCATACCCTAATTAACCATTTAAGAAGCTATGCTAAGAAGAAATGCTAAATAAACAATAAACCAATGCTACTATCTAAGCTGCAAAAGTAAAAAGCATCAAACAATACTAAGGCGCAAGAAAATAAACTAAACTAACTTTGTTTTCTTTTTTGGTTTTTTTGAGGCAAAATCAAGTATGCAAACTAATTGTTCTTGTGGATGTGACAGGTGGATGGAAGGTGTTTGAGGATGGCTAGAAGGCTTATGAAGTGGTTGGATGGTGTGGAGGGGTCCTAGGAGGCTTTTGTGACTTCCTAGAGGTTTCCCATCAATTCGGCCTCAAAATAGGCCATTTCAGGAAAACCTACAAGATGTACTAGAAACCTACAGGATGATCCTGTAGGAATTACAAGAAACCTACAGGATACAACGGAGAGCTAATTGTGAGGTGATGGAGGTGTTGGGAAGCTTTGGAAAGGTGTGTGATGGGTGGAATGGTGTGTTAGGATGTCTAGGAACACTCAGGAGTCAATATCCAAGATAAGAGATGAATAGATTCGCTCAATGTATTTAGGAGAATTTCAATGAAAAATGATGAAAAACTAGTGAGGGTGATGGTGAAACAAGGGATGGCTAAGGTGGATGAAGTGGAAGGTGGCTGCTAGTTATGAAGTCTTAGTTTCTTGTTGAAGTACCTGCTCTAATTAAAACATGTGTGCCTTCCAAGAACTATGCAACAAGATACATCTTCATAAACTAGAAAGCATGAATCAATTGCCTATATTATGCATGAAGAAAGTTGCTGAAGGGAACGAGAGCATGAGTGAGATCTTATTGCAGAAATGAAGATGGAGAAATATGACAATGGAATCTACCTTGCAACATGAATCAAATACTGAATCAAAGACAACAAACTCCAAAGCTCATACAAGAACTAGAAATCTGTGTTTTTGGGGCTACTAAAGGGCCCCTTCCTCAAGTCATGGTCCCATAGGGAGGAAGTGAGGCCAAGACACCTGCTGACAACCTCGTGGTGATCCTTTTTCTCCTGCTAACCTTCTACTTAAAAGAAGGCACAAATGGAAGCAAACTATCACACAACCAATCTAACCTACACTGTTATAATGGGAATGCATCTACGAAGCAAATTAACAATTAAGTTATGAATCTACACTAGCATACATGTACAATAAAGAGGAGCCTCGACTGTTAGGGTTGGGCCCTAACCCAAGAGCTTCAGTCCTCTGAGTTAACTTAGTGTTGGCTCAAAATAAAACTCATTCTTATTACCAAAACAATAGATTACATCAAAAGATTGTCACAAGTCTTGTAGCTCGAAAATAGAGTAGAGTTTTACAATAAAAATCTGAATCCTACTATGGCCCTAGGCCTCTTTACTTATGCATTTGAATTCTCCAATGACTTCCTTAAAATTAGGAAGGCTCAGCTCCCAAACTCGAGATAAACTGGTGCTTTGTCTTTCACTTGTTCGATTGCCTTCTCGTTCTCATAATTTGGTTGTTTGCACTCCGAGCTGATGGAGGAATATTCGAATGGAGGGGTAGTAAATGAGGAGGATTTACCTCCTGTAATCCCTCTCCCTTCTCCCATTCAAGTTTTGAGCTTGGTCTTGCCAAAATTCCTTGCTTTTATCCTTTAATCCTGCATTAAATGCACATTAGACCACAAAGCAAAATCTCCAACTCTAACTCATCTCATAAACAAAATATAATCAAAAGTATGCAATAAGTTATGAGAATAGTTGGTTTGACTAAGCTAGGAGGTGAATTAAGGCCCATATAATTACCCAATGATGAGGCTCATCAGTCATATGTAGGTTAGTTCAAGAATCACTGATGAAAGATCCTAGAGTGATGAAATATTGGCTTACCTCCTTGAATCAAAAATGTTCATACAACACACCCACTTGGATTTGTCTCCACTTTGAATCGATTTGTAAATTAGGCAATGTGAAAACTAGTTCTTGAAGGATATTCTGTTTTAGGTAGTCAAAAAGTTTTTACTAATTCTCTTCGAATTGGAAACACTTTCCACTAGATGTTATGGCATGAAGTGGTGAAACCATTACTAAAAAGGATACTATGAACTTCCATAGGTACTATTTTTGCCCAACGAATATCCTGAATTCAATGACATTAGTTGGATTGGTCATTTTTCAATGGCCTCTATCTTTACAAGATTTATCTTAAGCTCCACTCCATTGCTCAGATACCTCAAATACACCAATCACTCGTGAGCATACTCATCTTTCCTAAATTTTTCTTGCAACTAATATATTTTAATATTTTCTAACACCGGTGACAAACATGAGTTGTGATCCTCCCAAGTAGTGCAATAAACCAATATGTCATCCAAATACATTATTACAAATGAACTAAATAAGAACACAATACATCATTCATTGCATCGAGAGGCACTCTCCATCCCAATATGGAAGAGATGTTGTAATGCCCTATCTTCTCATGTCCTATCAAACATATATTGTAATGTCATGTGTTGTCCTGTTAAACATTTTGAATTGATCAACTTACATAAAAATAAAAAATTAAATTAAATTAAGAAAAAAGTAAAATAAAATAACTAATAATTAAAGGTATTAATAAAACATTTTGAATTAATCAAATTATATAAAAAGAAAAATAAAACAAAATAAATTATAAGTATAATTATAATTAGTTAGAATTAAGAATTAAATCATCTAAGATGCATGTTTATTTTAGAGCTACTAAATATCAAAGGATCAAATCTCTTGAAGTGCAAACCTATTTTAGAATAAAAAGAAATTCATTCCTCTAAACTTTTAATAACTCCTTATGATAGATCATAAACTAAAATAAATCTAATAAATAACATAAATATATACCATTGATATATCATTTTAATAGAATAAAACAAAATAATTGCATCCTTAAACATCCTATTATTAATCTACAGTTATAAAACCTTGATATCATTAAGTTCTTATTTGTAATGGTGATCTAAAACCAACGATGAGACCATATTGTAACGATTGAGGTTTGTTTAATAGTTAATATGATTTCGATTTTATAATAATTTTTTTATAAATGTAATCTTAGATCTTATTAAATTATTAATATGATTTTTATTTTATATATTATTTTATTATATTTTACAAAAAAATAAATAAATAATGCATTAATATTTTCAGGTTAAGATTTCTTCATAAATATATATATAGTTAATTATACTTCAATACACAAAAATCATATATATATAATAGATAGATAGATAGATAGATAGACATAAAAATTCTAAAACAAATAAAATAAAAAAATAAATATCAACTAAAAGAAAAAACAAAAAACACACACATAATTTAAGGGGAAAAAAGGAAAAAATTAAATAAATAAAATTGAATTAGCTAATTTAAAAACAAAATAGGAAACTATATATTTTTTTTTCTAAATAAATAAATAAAATAAAAACATTAAAAGCTTAAAAAATAAATAAAATTATAAATTTAAATATAAATTAAATTATATATAATATCAAATATATAGATATAATATATAGATATATAATTATATATAATATAATAAAAAATTAAAATTAATTATTGATTTTTTTAAACCATTGCAATATTTAAAATAAAAATAAAAACTTATTTAAAATTAAAATTTTAAAATAAATTAAAAAAATTAAAATTAACTAATTAATTGGAAATTATTTTAGAAAATATTAAATAAAATTAAATTTATAAAGAATTATTTAAAAGTTTATAAGTTACAATTTAAATATTTTGAAAATTATAAGGGTCGTTTCCGAGAATCGTCCCTCGGCTAGGCGCGGGTTTGAGGGTCGACCGAGTTGGCCTCCAGGTTGCTCGATCAAGCTTGGGGTTGGCTCTCAGGCCCCCACTTGGATCATGGCCGATTGCCGGAATCTACCCTTGGTCAGCCGAGGACTAAGGACCAATTTTTCTTCTTCTTTTTAACAAAAAAACACTATATTTTGAATTAAAAAAAAGTTGTGTTTAAATAATTTAAAATTGCCATTTTAAAAAAATTAAAATTATAAATTTTTCAAATTTTTAAATAATGTTTTCAAAATTTTAATTGTTTTAATAATTTTTAATTAATTTTTTGAAAAACTTTTCATATATTTTTTAAAATTTGATTTTTAAATATTTGATTTTTTAAATTACTATTATTTAAATATTTATTTTTTATCTTATTTTATTTTATGTTATTTTTTTAATTATTAAATTTTGTTGTTTGTTTTTACACAGCTTTGTAATTGTTTTATTTTTTTTTTTTATTTAATGTTTATGTTTTATATTTTTTTACAATGAGTTTTCTTATATTTTCTTAATATTCTTTTATTTTTAATTTAATAATTTTCATAACTCATTTTTTTATGGTTTTTATTTTTATTTTAGTTTTTTTTTTAATGTTTTTAATATATTTTTTAACATTTATTTTTTATTTAAAAGAATAGCTTTTAGTTTTTATTTAATTTTTGTTTGTTTGTTTATTTTTTTAATTATCTAGTTCACTGGTTTTTTAATTAAATTTTAAATTTTTTCATATCTATATATATATATTCAGAGTAGTTCCACCACTTGGATGAGACTCGCAATGCCTTGGCTATCAGCTATCAGGTCTTTTCCTTCATATCCCATCTTTTTCATTAGCTTCATTCCAATCCCTATAGTGTGTTTTTCAAATGAAGCAAAATCATCATCATAATGAGAACATGAAACTAAAGAACCAATGACAATGTTTACATTAATTGCCAATTCTAAAGCGGGAGATGATGGCTTCGCTAAGCGATAATTACACTTCAACTTTTTCGAGGCCGCTTATGTGGCTTGTAGTTGTAGTTGTAACCTATGCTTATCCTCTTCTTCTTCTTCTTGTAAGCTTCTCAGTTCAACATTCTCTACTTGAATGCTTTGGTTGATCTCCTCATGTCCTTGGATATATGAACTCTTTGGTGTTCTTCTCATCTTTGTTGCAATACCTATTGCAATATTCGTCTCATCACCTAAATCAGAACCCAGGTTAGTTGGTCCATCACCTGCAACCCAAATAGTTGTCATCTTAATTTGATTTCCTAAAAAAAAACTTGGCTCAATTGGTCCAACACCAGTAATCCCAGTAGTTACAAATATCATCTCATTGTTTGAATTGGTTCAAATGTCTTGTTGTAGTGTAGCAACTATCTTCTACATCCATTTTCCACCTTACTTCTTTGTCTTCAATTCTGGATGTAATTTCCAGTAGTGCTCTTCATCATGACCTTCTTTCTTGCAATGAGTGCAAGAGGGATTTTCTTCCCTTTTCCTTGTTATCATTGTCTTCTTTGCATGATTGTCTTGTTCATACTTTCCCCTACTTTCAAGGTAAATGGATTTCACACTAGACACTTCAAGAAGAGCAGGCCTAAATAACAACAATGAATGTTGAAGATAAGTATGTAAAGAGCCAATATATTTCATCAAAATATTAGGTGAATATAAAGTAATTCCCAATGCTAAAGCATGCTTCCTAAATTCCTCTGTGAAAATTTAAACATTTTGACCTTTTCCTTGTCTTAAATGTTTCTATTCTATCATGTCTTTCTATTGATATGCCAGTGGATAAATTTTCCCTTTTAATATAGAAACGAATTCAAACCTAGAATAAAGGAGTTTGTTAGAAACACTGAGTGGGTGGGCGTGGGGGTGTGGTGAATTAGTATTTCTTTTTTTTTGCTGAAGAAAGTATGGATACTTCTATATCATTGAGTCAAAAAATAATGTACAGTATATACAAACATCCACTCGACGTCAAAGAAGCAGAAGATAAGTCAGAGCTTAAGCCTCCAACGGCTACACCGTACAACTTTACATCTAAAAATTTAAGCCTAAGAAATAACTAACATGACTTCAGACTAACCCTCAGAAAGCCCGCGAGCTTTCGCTCAACCTCCCTTCCGTAAACCTAAACTCATAGAACCAACTCATCAAATCATGAAGATCGTCGGCTGAGGAGAAAGACGCCTAGCTAAAGACCCTGAAGTTTAACTGTCTTGCCCCACCAAGTTGTTCTGTCCCATACAACCGTTGATTCGCCACATTTGAATCCAACGGATGAAAAATATTTCATGTAGGACAAGAAGGGGGAGTGTTAATCTGCGATGGAGGGCGGTTTTTAGAACCCTCACCCTTCCAGGTGTTGCAGGATGAGTGGGATCGCAGCGAAAATGCCAAAACCATAACCACTCTGACAGCAGCGCAATCATTCGAAAACCGCCTGGGAGGTGGTTTTGCAGTCTGGACCCCGAAGTTTGAAACCACCAGTTGCCGAATTCCTTGATTCCTCTTGCAAATGCAAAACATCCTCGCCATGGTTGGGATATTGTAAGGGTGAGAGTGTTCCATCAAGAAAATACTTATGGGAATCATCTGAGATCTTCATCACGCTTGCACTTTGAGTATGGGCGACCAGACAAGGTTCTTTTCTTTTCAACAAAATTTGCCCAAAATGAAGACACATTCTGGGGAAAATTAAATCGAGCTAGTTTCCATGGTTTTGAGTCTAAAGACATCCCTATCGCCTGCTCGTAGCACAAAGTTCTCAGTCTACTTGGACTCAACTCCTGCCATTTTATCGACACATTATTCTCTATGCAGCGGACTCCCTGGTTGGCCAGAAGATCCACTAGCTTATTAGCCTTTCTGCGAACATGGTGGAAACTAATAGTGTGCAGGCCCTGAGGATGGCTTTGAATTCTTTGAAAGACCTGACTTAGTTTCCAATGCTTAGAGACTTTATCCGATGCAGTTCTATTATGAATCTTTTACACTGAGTTGATAATTAACTCCGAATCTGCCTCTATCAGGACATTTAGACAATTATCCTGCTTCAAAAAATCTAGGCATTGTTCCATAGCCATTAGTTTAGCCATGTTATTGGTGGCTATACCTAGGTGGCAATGGAAGATGAAAACAATACATCCCTCTGCATTTCTGACGACACCTCCATACCCAGCTGATCCCGGGTTCCCTTTGGAAGCTCCATCAATGTTGTATTTTAAATAGCCTTCCAAGGGAGGATGCTAAAAATCTTTCTCCGTATCCAATGAAATGATCTTCCTGTCAAGGCCTCGGAGGGTGATTCCATACATCCCCAGCTGCCTGAGAATATTTAAATCTGCTTCTGAGGGGGGGTTTTTAGGGAAGTTGCGAACAATGATACTCATAGTCTCCTTGAGCTGATTCAAGATTATCTCCAGCAAGTGTTGCGGGGGCTTTTTTCCCCCTTAAAAATGCTTTTGTTCCTCTCCTTCCACACATTCCATATGATGAAGCTTGTTGTAAGAGCCCACGTTGAGTTAAGAATTTCATTTTCTGAAAAAAAAATTCCTCCAGTTGCTGAGGGTACTAATGATGCTCCCTCCATCTCTATCAGATTGTTGAAAGATTGTAGCAAATAAGTCCCATAACCAGGTTGTGAAAATGCAGTTGTTAAGTAAATGTTCCAAGGTTTCTTCTTGAGCTTCACAGAGCAGGCATCTTGAAGGCCCCTGAACCCCTCTCTTCCTTATGTTATCCAAAGTCAGAATTTTCTTGTGATAAACAACCCACATGAAGAGTTTGATTTTCATCCACCCTTGATGCCTCCAAAGGTTTTGCTAGGTTTTGTCCAGAACCAGGGGATCCAACTCAAGGAGAATGCTTTTTGCTTCCTTAAGATTAAAGGTGCCCTCTTTGTTATTTCCCCATCTTAGTTGGTCTTGTCCCTCTGCCACTAAGATCTTCCTTTGCTCTACTATTTTCCTAAGCTCATCTGCTTTCATTTTAAGGAGATTGTTATTATGCAATCTATGTTTCTCCAGATTCTCCACTTATCCGTAAGATGAGAATGTATCCAGAAATCCTTAACCTTTGTTAAACCTTGGGAATCTGACTCCTGTTTAAGATCAAGGAAGTCTTCTCTTACCAGAATTGATTCTTGCTGCCACTTATCTTCCCAGAAAAGAGCAAGATTTCCTTCTCTGATTTCCCAGAAGCTATTCTCTTGTACTAGTCTTCTATTCTCCCATGCTTTGTTCCAAATATAAGAACCTTTTATATTTCCTTACATTCTTGTAAGATCATTGTTCTGCCAGGAACTAGCATATTTTTCTTTCGAGATATTTGCCCATTGAGTCTCTGGATACTAGACCCAGTGCCACCAAAGTTTGGCCCCAAGAGCCTTACTGAGAATCTCTTGATCATCTAATCCTAGCCCTCCATGGTTCTTGGGCTTACAAATTTTATCCCAAGACACCAAGGCCCATTTCCTCTTAGTCTCCTCCTTGCCCCAAAGGAAGTTTCTCTGAATATTTCTAAATTGCTGAAGGACCCCTTTTGGAGCTGGGAGGGCTGATAACATGAAAATAGGGATTGCTTGAAGCACTACTTTTGTAAGAACTAACCTGCCAGCAAGGTTTAAAGCTCCGAAGGTCCATTTACTGACTTTGTCCTACAACTTGTTGATCAAAGGTTCCCATATACTTTTGAGCATTGGTTTTGCAGTTAGAGGGACTCCTAAATATTTTGAAGGAAGTGAATCCCTTTGAAAGCGAAGAATTCTAGAGGTGTTTTTCTGAATAGCAATATTGGTATTGAAGAAGAAGATTTTTGATTTGGAGAGATTAACTTCCATACCTGAAGCTGAGGCAAAAAGATTTAGAATTTTTTTGTAGTTTGAAGCTTCTTGGACTGTGGGGAGTCCCTGTAGCATGGTATCATCTACAAATTGTTGGTGAGTCAGGGCTTGCCCATTATCAGTAAGCTGCAGACCTTTAATCTTTCCTAATGATTTGACCTGCTTTATAGCTCTCCCCAGTCCTTCCATCATGATGATAAAAAGAAAGGTGGAGAGTGGGTCACCCTGTCTGAGGCCTCTTGAGGGACTGAAAGTCTCTGAGGGAGAGCCATTGACCAGTATAGAAAAATTGGAGGAGGTCATCAGTGCCATAACCCATCTAACCCAGTTGTGATCAAATCCAAATGCAATTAGCATTTTCTTAAGGTAGACCCAATTTGCCTTTTCATAAGCTTTGGCAATATCTAATTGCATGATCATACCCGCCTGCTTCTTGCTAGTTAAAGAGTGCACCATTTCTTGCGCTTGAATGATGTTATCCAGAATTTGTCTGCCTTCCACATAACCCGATTACTCCCCTGACACCAGGACCGGAAGCAGAAGTTTGAGTCTGTTATCCACAACCTTCGATATAATCATTTAGATTACGTTGCATAGGGCTATGGGTCTGTATTTATCCGGTGTCTGAGCCATCTCCTGTTTGGGGATCAGGGTGATGAAGGATGTATTGAGGGCTTTCAGAATGGTTTTGTTTGACCTGGAATCCTCCACAACCTTCAAAATGTCCTGCTTAACAATGTTCCAGCAAGCTTTGAAAAAGTCCACATTAAAATCGTCTGGGCCCAGGGCTTTGCCATTCTGCATGTCTTTGAGGATGTCACTTAGCTCCCCTTCCATTACTGGTCTATTAAGGTTGAAGTTGTCCTCTCTGGATACCAGTTTCAGTACATTACTAGTTATTTCCCTGATGGATTGCTCTCTATCTAAATTATTCTCCTGTGTTATACCTTGGAAGTGGTGGACTAACACAGCTTCTATAGTTTTATGGGAGATTTGAAGTTCCCCTGCTTCATTCTTGATCGAAGAGATGCTATTGTGAAGTCTATTGGCCATGGAGGTTCTATGAAAAAACTTAGTGTTGTGCTCTCCTTCTTTTAGCCGTTGAACTCTGGACTTCTGTCGCCAAAATATTTCCTCTTGTTTACATAGATTCTCCCATTCTTCATAATGTCTATTCGCCTGCTCACTGATATCTTTATCAAATATTAGAGCTTGGTTGAGAACCTGCATTTTGTTTTCAACTACTCTCTTTTCTTCAAAACTATTACCAAAATCCTTCTTGTTCCATTCCTTAAGCGAGAATTTGATGTGTTGTAGTCTTTTGTGAAGAAGATACATTCTGGTCCCTTGAATCTACAAGTCCTCTGACCACCATTTCTTAATGTTGCTTGTGAAGTCTAGGTGTGATAGCCAGATATTTTCAAATCTGAAAGGTTTGTTTCTAGGAGTGCCTAGACCCTTGATTTCCAATTGAATTGGCCAATGGTCTGAGCCTCCAAAGGGAAGAACTCACGCTGATACCTCTTTACCATTCAACATAAGATTCTCAGAGATGAAGAATCTGTCTAGCTTTGAGGCAACAAGGGCATCTCCTCCCCTCCTGTTATTCCAAGTAAAGAGACTAGTATTCCAATTAGTGTCAACAAGATTTATGTTGTCAGAAAAGGTTTGGAAAGCCATGGAGTCCTTACTTAGAGATCTTGTTCCTCCTTCTTTCTCTGAAAGGGATTTAATCATGTTGAAATCCCCTCCCATGATCCAGGGTATATCTGCATGTCTGTTCCTGAGAGCCACTAGGGAATCTAGAAACTTAAGTTTGTCATCTATTCTCTGAGGACCATAAACATTTGTGACCAGAAAGGTGTCCCTTTCTCCTACCGGTTGAATAACAACCGATAAGTAATTTCTGGAGGCCTCAGCATCCAGAATGCAAATTTTGTGGGGATTCCATAGGTTGAGTATGCCCCCTGCTATATTCTCTGCTTTTACTTCTAGAAACTCATAGCTGCTGAGCCATTTGCTGTGGATTTGTCTTACTTTTTGAATGGAACATTTTGTTTCTTGGATGAAAATTATATCTGGTGTTTCTTGTTTCATTCTATTACTAAGCATTCTCTGCTTTCTCTTACTCCCTAGACCTCTAATATTCCAAGATGTCAACTTCATTATAAAAGATTTGTAAAGGAGCAACTGGCTAGATCTTTCATCTTACCTGAATCAATCATCAGCTTACCACACCCCATCAAGAGTTCATTCTGCTTTTTCCTACCTCTTTTCTTGCCTGGGTTTCTAGTAGCTAGTCCCAGCGTAGTTTTCATCGTTTTCACCCCCTTGTTGTCCTGCTTATCTATGTTGTTCACTCGCTCTAACTTCCCAGTTTGCGTTCTCCATAGAAACGGCTGTTGTATTCTACTGAGTTCTTCTTGAGGTAGCGAATCCACTCCTCCCATAGTACCCTGCCTTAAGAATCCTTCTAGGTCTAGGTTTTCTTTGTCAAGAATTTCTAGTAGTTCATGGTCCTCTGGGTTCGTATCATTCTAAGTCATATCCTGATCCATTTCTTGTTCAACATCGCTCATAGTGGCTTCTTTCTGGTACTCATTATTTTGTGATGTTCCTGGTTTTTTTCCTTCTCCTTTTCTACAGAAATCCCTTCCATTGCTTGATCTTCTTTGGTAATCTCTTCCTCTTCCTGAAGCACCTGAAAAACTGTTCTCCCTGAACTATTGTCCTTTGCGCTGCTGATTTTTCGCTCCTCTTTTACCTCCTTTACTTCGGTTAACCACTTTCTGGAAGCTATATGTTTCTTCCATTGTGTTGATTCCACTTTTCTTTATTTCTTTGTTGAGCAGATAGTCTCTGAAAAGATGTCCATGTTCATGGCATTTGCAACATCTAAATGGAATGTGCTCATAGTCTACTGTTTGCACCCATTCTTCATCAAAAAATTCCAAGATTATCTCCTCCAGCAGAGCTCCTGATAGATCCATTTCCACACATATTCTAGCAAAGGAAGTATATTTTCCCCTTCTAGTGGCTTCAGAGGCTTTAACATAGTGACCTAATTTATTTCCTATGGTCGCTAATGATTCATTTTGCCAGTAATCAAGAGGTAGAGAGTAGAGCCTTGCCCAGACCGGCACTGAAGTAAAGTTTCCTTTTCTGGAACAAAGTTCATCATCCAAGGTCTCATGTAGAGCCCTGCAACAGCATAGAAGTAAGGCCCTCCTTCAAATATTCTGTCCTTGTCTTCAATATTTGTGAACACCATCGTAAAGAAACCCTTAGACCCGAGATGAAGATCTGTGCTCCCTTTAAGTTTCCAATGGTATCTAAACCACAACTGTAAAGCTTTTTCAATGGGCCATAGTCCCATGAACTTACAAATGATGGCATATGTCCCCATGTGCTCCCTGTGCGACTGCAGCTTTGGATTATTTAAAATAACCCTGGGAGTTATGTCTGTTTTGGGTTTGCAGGGTCCCTTGCTTTTCTTGTCTTTAGTTTCCCATTTTTTGTCTTCTACCTCTTTGTCTTTTGTGCTATATTGATCCTTTTCTATGGGTTCTTCTGTTCCCTCTTCCATCATTCTTTTTCCTTCCACCCCTGTTTCCTTAGCATTTTCTAGCGGCTTCTTGCCTCTACTGGCCACAGCCTCCTTGTAGGAGGAACTAGAGCCCCCTCCTCTACCACCCTTCATAGAGCTCTCTGACTGCCCCTGTTTGCGCTAAACATTGTTCGCTCTTCGCTGCTCGTCTTTTGTCGTCTGTTTTTTTCTTTTGAATTAGTATTTCATTTGTATATGTATTTTACTTATTTTTATTAATTTCTTCAATCATCATTTAATTACGTATTCATTATGCTGTAATTATGAGCTATAAAGAGTAGATAAATCATAACATACATCATCACATAAGAATACCAGGATTTTAGGTGGAAACCCAATGTGGGAGAAAACCATCGATGTTGTTGTATTTGCCTTCTTCCTCTTAATTATAAGGAAAAATACTCTTACAATTTTGCACTAGCGTAGACTCTTACCAACATGCAGGATCCTACCTGTAAGAGGATACAACCTTCACTTATTCTCCAGCACCCACTGAAAGGGAGATACAACCTTCTAATTAAGTTTACTGGTTCCTACTAGAAGGAAGCTTTGACTCCATTGCTGAAATATCTGACCTTGAATAGCTTGTGGATAATGTTTCATAATATTTAATACTATTGCTAGCTTGTTGGGGCCCGACCCAGCTTCAGAAGTGATTTAGCCAAACAAATCCTGAAACTACCAACCCTTACGGCAACATTCTGCAGTGCACAGACTGAGGTCTCACCCGAGGTAGTATGGGAAGTTGTTGGAACCAGGTTTTCACACGCTAGGGAAGTCTTGATGATGTCTAGATCCCTTGTTCTTACTGCGTTATTATTATAGATCTGACCTAATTTTGTGGGCCCAGCATTCTCATTAATCATTCAACATTCATAACAAGTGCGCACAATCATAAACTGTAAATATATGCATAAAAAAATAACAGAAGCATAAACACACAGATCTATGAGTAGATGCACAATATTTAAGAATCAACTTATCTTTTATTAACTTTTGTTCCATCACAATCCCAACTCTGCCTTGCGCACTCAGCTGCAAGGGTCCGCACAGATAGCTACGGACTCTACCAGGCCTCCGCGCACATAGCTACAGAGCCTCTCCTTACTAATACAACCAGGGACTCGGAATTACAAACTCAGAATGAAATCATTCTTCAAAAACCCATAATACTTAAGATCAACCCTAAAAACTAACTCTACCCTTAGAGCCTCGCTCTATTTATACATTCGCATGGTCCGCGGACCATGGGTATGCCAACGCATTGTATATTAAATTACAGTATTTTAGGGTAGACAACCTTAGACTCTCGCACCCCGCGCCTGCATTTCGCGGGGTCTTACATTACTTTTGACCAAAATTCGGGCTACAAGCCCCAAAAATCTGCTATGGGGGGGTCCACTACCCAACAAGCTCCCAACTTAATCATCGTGACTCATCTCGAGTCACTCGGCTGGTGTGGTGATCTTTGCTCGGAGTCCATCCAGCAAATTTTGTGCTTTGCTGATGTCTGCCACACAATCTTCTGCTATCTGCTGTATCAGTTGTGCGTGACTATCTGATGCATCATTGTCAGAGGCACCTTATTACCTTCGCACATATGTATCCTGCATGTGATCTAGCTTTGCCTCGATCGTGGTGGTGACTGTGAATGCTTCCTCGAGCCAAGGCTGGATGCGTGCTTTAAGCCTTGCCTCTTTCTAGCGTGCGACATCCACCTATTCCTTCAGAGCCTAGGCCTCCACATCTTGGCCAATTACTGAGTCAGGGCAACCATCTTCACAGTCCCCTAAACATTGTCATAGGCCTACTGCAACTCCTGCTGCTTCTATCTCTAACTACTGTAGCATTGGGTCTTCCTGCAGTGAAGTGAGCGTGAAGAGGGACTGATCCAACAATCCTGTGCAGTCCTGCACAGCGTGCTCTATTACTTCCAACCCCGATTGAATGGTGTGGTGGTGCTTCTCTTTGACTTCCCAGGGTGTGGAGGGCTGTGCCTTCAGCCATAGCTCCGCAATCTGCAAGTTGAGCTCCAACTGAACCTTTGTGGCTTCCTCCTAGGTCTTGTGGACTCCTGCTGCTAGTTGGTGAATCTTTTCCGCAGTGGGGAGTGCCATCGGCACGACCAACTCCAGTATGCTACTACAAGCCTCCTCCATGGCCTGTTTTAGTTCCTAGTTTTGTGCGAGTAGGTTGTCGCGCTGCAGGCTGAGCTGTTTTAAATTGAACTTCTGCTCACTCAAGACTTGGAGGGCGAGACCCTCCTTGGCATGAAGCTCAGCAGTTACCCCATCTTGCAGCTGGTATAGGGTTTCTCTGGGAAGGGCGGCACAATTCAACCCCCAACCCCTCATGTCACCCTCGGCTTCGGTTAAGACTTCACCTTCTGGTAACACCAAAGTGTTCATTATGCAGGCGCACAACATTTGCTCAGCTTCGAATGCACCTTTCGCAAGGTGCAGTGTCATCATTCCTAGGGGTCGCACCTGTAATGCCTGCAACTACGCTCTAAGCATCCCCAATATAGTTGTCTGCTCCATCAATAATTCTTCCAGAGCATCCTTAGTGACATCGCAAACTGGTTCGCCACTGTCAAGAAGGTCTCCCTCCAAGGTCTTCGTTGTCTTTGTCTTTTTCCATGTGGTTGGCTTCTCCTGGACACACAGCCTCTTGAGTTGGGTCGATGTTGGTGTAGCATCCGTGCATTTCTCTATCTCAGCCTCCCCCTGTATGTCCTACTTTGTGGACATTTCCCTACTTTTCGTGGTCTCTTCAGTGGGTACAGTTGCGTTTTCTGCTGTCTGCGTTGTCATTGCTGCCCCAGCTGCCCTCCGCTGCATGGCCGCTTCCTGTTCCTAGCACTTTCTCTCTGCTAGCTTCGCGATGCACAGCTTGGTTTCCTTCTTCCACTGCTGTGCTGTGATCCTTTCCAATTCTGCCAAGTCTGTAGTGCGCCACTCCAAAGACCATGCTGCCATCACATTGAAGATTGCATCATCCATTGTAATGAGCGGAAGCTTCACCCACATTTGGGCTAGATCCTTGTGCACCCGGATATACAGGTTATGCATATCCACCTTAAACTTTGTCGCGATTTGCAAGTTGTTATATATGGTGGGGGAAAATCACGGCCTACGGTTGATCCATGTTCGTAAGCTCACCTCTATGAATGCCCAAAACACTTTTATCTCATGTATCCTCGTCGCATCTTTCATTGCCCAAAGTGATGTGTACTTCATGACCTCGAGTAGGTTCCTCTCCATGGTGGGAAACTGGTTGTCCTCTATTAGCTCACTTGCAACCAACAGGATGGATAAGGCCAACCACGCATAGTGGAAGGTCTTACCCTGCTCCTGGGCTTCCCTACAATTCATCAAAAACTCATCGCAGAGAAACTGCGCCCAGTTGAACTAGACCCCCTTTGCACACTGCTCTTCCAGTGCAATTACAGATGTTGGTACCTCGTCTACATGACATTTCCTCATGAGCTTGTCGGCCAGCAGCTGGGTAGCTATGCACACCCCTTTGTCCTTGATGCTTGATATTACATACCCTTGCTTCCTCTTCTCTAGCTTATATTTGGCCTTCATAGATTCTACGAGGGCCAAGTCGCTGCTCTTTCCTACTATGGTTGTGGGATTGTTTCCTTTGATGGGCAGCCGAGAAATTCGATGAATTAAATCAACCATAATGGGAATTAGCTCCTCCATCCAGAGATACCCATCATGTACTAGAAACAGTTGCTGCCAAATGATAAAAATTGTCATGGGCGCATGGTAGTAGTGGAGTATCCATCGCAGATGGAGTAACCCAGCCTTCTCCACACCACGTAGCCATTTCTACTACAGTAATTTCTCCGCGGCCAACTGTGGGAACTTCTCACTATCTGCGAGGTCCCAGTCTTTGAAGTTGGTATTAGGTACCCATCCCAACAGCGGACCTTCAAACCTTATTTCATCTGGAAGAAGAAGGGTCTAAAGCACACTCTTCATGGCCTCCATGTCCTTCAATATCTTGGCTGTCCCTTTCCATGGGGGGATGTAGGGGGGTAACTTTATCACCGAAGGTACTTGGGAAACATTCTCCACCTCATCATCCTGTGCTTCAATTTGGGCGATCAGGGCTTGCAAATATTCCTCCTCCTCTTTTGTTTCAACAGTGATAGCTTTGCCCTTTTCTACCATTGAAAATTTACTAAAGCGTGGGTCCCGTGGTGATACTCGGATTGGCCCCATTGTCTGCATGTCCTTTTGTGGTTGCAGCATGCATGGGGACTTTGGAACCTCTGGTGCAGCTGCTACCTCTCCAGGCTCCTCCTAGGTCACATGGGGCTCTGGGGTAACTTCCGCAAATTGCACTCTGGTTCTCGCAGCCGTCATCGTTTCTACACTGGAACCGTTTGGTTGTGTACTCATGGGTGGCAAGGTAGCTTGGTTCTCAATGCTCTGTACTGGCTCAAATTGTAAACAACCAAGTGTTGCCTTGAGGCTACCCCAAGGGATTTTATAGTAACGTTTGAATTTGAATTCGACCATTCCCTCCACTTCTGAGTCATTAATACCTCCTTGGCAGTAGATCATCCCGAATCTCTTAACTCCTATCTTAATGGCCCATTTCCCACTCCTTTTTGCCTTAAAGTGGACCTCTTATCATGAACAGTGACATCAATGGTCACCTTCCAGCCTACCCGCGCAGCAGTGTAGCCCCTTACGCGTGACCACAACCCCTATGACATAATGGCCCTGCGTGGAACCTCCTTGCCATGCAACTCTCCTATAGACTCGTTTATAGTCCCGTGCCCTCTTTCAACTACTTGGAGCACTAAGACTATGCTTCCTACAAATAGTCAAGTGGTCGCACCCTTGGTACGAGGCTTCAATTTTCTTGCTAGCTCGGGCCACGGGCACCCTTCAAATACCTTTGCGTCCATTAGTGCGTCACGTTCTTCTTTGTATGGTACGATCCCCTATTTAGTAAGGTGCAGTCGCGACCATGGTAGCAGGGTCACAACTCCTTCTAATGCAGTAGTAGGATTGGCTAGACTTGGTCCCATCATGCTTAGTTTCTTGTGGCCCGCTTGTGCAACTTCGGTTTCCAGTTCACTGATTTCTTCGTCCAATGTCACTCTTTTCTTCCTCAGTTGTGCCCAATCTTCATCGAGTTCACGAAGTTTCAAGCTCCCTCACTAAATGGCTTCCTGTAACTACCTAATTCCTTTACCCAGGTTCTCGCATTCTGTCCCAACTGTTGGGGTTGTGGTCTGGGAATTCTTCTTTGCTCTCCTGGTTTCATCCCTTCTTGTCAGTGTTGGGGTCATTTCCGTGCTCTGGTTTTTGCTTATGCTCCTACAGGACCATCAAACCGCTGGTACACGCAGGTCCCAGTTAGTTCGTCTTGCCTAGTGAACTATGTTCATGAAATCACATAGCTTTTTGACTGCTCTATCATGGAATATTTTTGGAGTGCATCGCCTTCCCTGCTGCTGCATTGGGTTCTGATTTTCGATCCCTAGTACAGGATGTGCTTGCACATCACATGTCTGCACCAATCGACACAGATGGGCATGCAGACTACTTCATCCTGGCTACCTGGCTCACATTTGTCATTGGGGACTTTCAAACTGTAAGCGCATTCATCTTCTACATTCATGCCAGTTCCCCATAGTCTCATGATGTGTACTCCCCCATCATGTGGGCATCGCACGCAACACCCATTCCAGTGCACCGTATCGCTGTTGTTCCAATACTGCATTTTCAAATTTTTCTAAGAATTCATCCACTCCTATTACCCCATCACATGTTCAAAGTTCCCTTGCTTTGGTCGTCATGCACCACAGTGATCTAATCATCATGTTGCATTCAGCATTGTTACTTCGTGCAACCAGTTTTGCCCTTGTTCTATTTCTTCATCTAAATCCGAAGTATAGGAACTGTCATGCTCCCATGAGATTCTCCCCTCTACAGTTAGGTTCAATTGATCCTCGTCTTATGCCATTATCTGATAAATGCAATCCAGCTCATCATCACTATCATCGTCACGCACAGGTTCAGTGTAGTGCACTCCTTCAGTTGGATCTAGCGGAACTACTACACGTAGAGACATTTTCTCGAATATCATCTTTCACTTTTTCAGGTTGATGACTGCATTCATATCAGTGGCCCAGTCTATTCCTAGAAATGCGAGGTAAGGGTTGCTGTCATCCACAATCTCTATTACCTCAAAGTCCGTCTGCGTGCTCACGCCTTCGATATCCACTGTTACCCCTTGTAACCTCCCCATGGGAAAAACCTTTTGTTGGTTCGCCATCCATAATTGAATAGGGGACCACTGTAACGCAGGCCTGCCCATGAATTCCCATGACTGCTTTGGTAACACATTCATGTCTGAACCCAGGTCTAGGATTACCTGATCCATTTCATATTTGCCAATTTGTGCAGTTAATCTCATTTCCCTCCCGGTGCGCAATGTATGCTTTCCTAATTTCTAGACTACATGCGGTTCACCTAACCCTGTGCACCTAGTTATCAACTCCCGTAGTCCTTTAACCACCCTATTGTCACGCAACAATTTCATGCATGTCTCTAAAAAGGTAGTAAGCATAGAAGGATCCATTTTGGGCACTGGTTGATCCTTACTACCTGAAGTAGAGGCCTCCTCGAAGCTCTTCTTAGCTTCCATAAACATCTCCTTTGTGCGTTCCAAGTCAAACTTAGGTTCCTTTGTAGGAGCCTTGCAAACCCAGGTAACTTCCTCGGGCTGCTTCCCCTTATCTTCCCCTGTGGTCGCACCACTTCTAAGCATCATGTTCATGTTCAGGTCTTCTTTGAGCAGTTCAAACCTCATCATTTGAATATTTTACATCGAAGTAGGTTGAAATACCCTTTTCTTGCGCATTTGCGCGATTAACGTAGGACAATCTACTACTTCATAATCGAATTGAGCATAGTATGAACAAGATAGTCTCATTGGGTTGGTACAATCGCAGGCGTAGTGCCCTAGTCCTCCAAAATTGTAACAGATTAACTGTTCGTGGCCCCTTCCTAGTCCCATTCCTCCTCGTCCTCGACCTTGCCCTTGAAATCCACCCCACGCCATTCCCGCTGTCGGGTCGAGGGCTCGCATTTCTGTTTGCATTCCATAGGCTGGGGTTTGATCCATCATTAACTCATAGCTCCGACAAGTACGTTCATCATGGCCCACTAATCTAGAGAAATTGCAAAACAACTGATGGGGAGTCTTTGTATACTTCTGCAATAAGTGACAGTCATCCATCATGTGCTTTCCTCCTATCTGGCAGATCACACACCATAACGTAGGTGTCGCACTTGGCCTTGCCTGTGCCTCTGGTCTCAACGACATTGGCCCCCCTCCTGCCAAGTAGTTCGCGAAGACTGGGCAATGGTCTTTGTCATGGCCCTGGCCTTTGCATTTTATGCACCACACTTCTTCGCGTGCCTCTGGCCGTGGCGCCCTATCTTGCTTCAAACTCTGCATCTCTAAGCATAGATTTTGCACTTGTGCATGGATCTATTGGACACCTAATCTCAGATCCTATATCGGTGTTTCATGCAACCTCATCGCCATTTCCAACGCTTCGGCCTGGGTTGAAAGCTTCTGCTGTGACAACGTCGTCCTCAGGTGCGGTGTTAAAGACACCACAAACCATGTGTGGTGTTGTGCATCCGTTAGCGTGATATTAGCCTCGTGGATCGTACTCTTCAGTCTCTGATCTAGATCCCATGGGGTCTCATCTGGAAGCATCATGGTCTCTTTAAATCCGATGATTGATTGTGTCTCTGATTTTGGTCAGCTAAATTCTCTGTACAGCATATTCTGGATATTTGCTATTCCTGCATTTGGGTGATCACTCGAGTGCTTGATATACCATGTCAGCGTGTGATCCTGTAGCGCACTTACCAATGTGGCCTTCTTAATGTTGTCATCTGTGACCCCTTGTGCTTCCCACATTGCTCTTACCATGAACTAGAACTGATCTTTATCCTGATTCCCTACTCCTCTGAATACAGGTAACTTGATTGCGCTCGCCATACTGAACTGTGGGGGTGATGGAGGTGGGGTGGGTGAAGATGGAGGTGAAGTAGGTGAAGCGGGTGCTGGCGTAAGTGGAGGTGATAACTGTGGGATGCGGTGTCTTCTCAAACTCACCGCACTCCTCGAAGAAACCCGAGCGCACTCTTCCTTGCTCTCTCGTGAAGGTGAAATTAAAGGACTGTTCCCTAATCCCTCTATAGCTTTGTAGATCCTTCCACTCCACATCATTCCAAACATTAATGTATTTGCATTACCATTTTTTCACATAACAACATCTTAATCCAGGTATTCAGGTATTTATGTACCTACCTCGCATTCCCTTGAGAAAACGTCATTCTGCTTCGCTATAGCTCACTATCATGTCTATCGTGAACTCAGTGATAAATCTCCCTATTATCTGGTCGAGCCAATCGTCCACAACCCATGCAATCTTATCTTCTGATGCCTCTAGTCTGCGCACTAACTATAGAGTCCACACTATCGGTTGATCGAGCTTATACCTTCCCTGGTTGTTGGCTAACCTCACGATCCAATCATACAGCTCTGAAGAGAAGCACACGAAGAACTTGTGGATTTCTGTATATATGTAGCTATCCAGCCACCTCTTCTCAGATATCTACAAAGTTCTATTTTCCTGTGTCATGAACTTGTGAAGCTTCTGCTCCAACCAATCTTCAATTTCCTTCTTCGTATGATTCCAGTGCTCTGACATCAGAAATCCCTTAGGTAGATCCCGATCCCGACAACGGAACCATTTGTTGGCTTGTTGGGCCTAACCTAGGTTCAGAAGTGATTTAGCGAAACAAATCCCGAAACTACCAGCCATTTCGACAACAGTCCATGGTGCGTGGACTGAGGTCTCACTCGAGGTAGTATGGGAAGGCGCCGGAACTAGGTTTCCACACCCTAGGTATGTCTTGATGAGGTCTGGGAAGTTCGCAAACTGATCCTGTGTGCTGTACTGATCCGCGCAGCTGTCTGACCCTCACGTAGCTTTGTAAGGAGCGCGAAGAGGCACTATCTAGATCCCTTGTTCTTATTGCATTATTATTATAGATCTGACTTAATTTTGTGGGCTCTATATTCTCATTAATCATTCAACATTCATAACAAGTGTGTGTAATCATAAACTGTAAAGAGATGCATAAAAATATAATAGAAGCATAAACACACATATCTACAAGCATATGCACAATATTTCAAAATCAACTTATATTTTATTAACTTCTGTTCTGTTACAATCCCAACTCCGCCTTGTGCACTCAGCTGCAAGGGTCCATGTACACAGTTGCGGACTCTACCAGGCCTTCATGCACATAGCTATAGAGCCTCTCCTCACTACTACAACCTAAGACTCGAACTTATAGACTCAGAATGAAATCCTTCTTCAAAAACCCATAATACTTAAGATCAACCCTAAAAACTGACTCTACACTTAGAGCCTCGCTCTATTTATACATTCCCATGGTTCATGGACCATGGGTAGGTCGACACATTCTATATTAAATTACAATATTTTAGGGCGGACAACCCTAGATTCTCTCACTCCGCGCCCGCATTTTGCGGGGTCTTACATTACTTTTGACCAAAATTTAGGCTACAAGCCCCAAAAATTTGCTATGGGGGGATCCGCTGCGCAACAACTATGTCCACCTATCTCAAATAATCATCAAAACATGTAGGCCACCACCCACACTAACCTTATACCAAGATAACAGATATTGAACCAATGTTGAATATCAATGTCCCAAACACTGAGTACTGAAACCAAATCACTAAAGTAGATCAATCACTGAATTCCTATTAAACCATGGAAATGTTTAAGGGCTAATATTCGCAGGTGGGCTAATATTCCATGTTTTTTTTCCAAAAAAGGATTCACCAATTTTTACTTTTTATAAAAATGATTCACCAATATTTTACAATATAAAATTATTTTACCTTAAAAATCGCCAACATTATATAGAGGGTCTATATAAAATCATTATAAATTTAAATAATTTTTCAAATACATCAATAAAATTTTATAGTTTGCATATTAGGGACTAGTGATATTCATTAACGTTTTAAACTTCAAGATAATTCTCCATCCTTAAAATTTTTCCTACATTAAACCACTACAACCAAACCAAACCAATATACCAAGCCAACTAAACCAATCATCAATCAACATTTTCAGATGCTAACTATCTAGATCAAGACATCCTTGACAATCAACAAGAAGTAATACATAAATAATCAATTGTCATCACCGAGTAGCACTTCAAATCCTAGAGCATACAAGCGACTTTTGTTAAATAGATCCACCTATATACGTGAATTTTATTTAGAATAGATGCGTACAGATCAAAGACCATTGAATACCAAAATGGAATCACTAAATACTAGATAACTAAATCATTGAAGACTAAAACATTAAATCATTGAATACCAATATTGAATCACTACAACCAGATCATGCCAATATAACCAACCAACCAGAACAATAAACAAGATATTCTATCATAAACCCTTGTCAGATACCAAACTAAGGTAAATATTGTCATAATCAAATAGTTCAAGTTTGTCAGAATAACTCAATACTCATTCATGCTCATGGCCATATACCAATCACCAACCAGTCATAGATCAACCATATCAAGAGCCATATTCTGATCAACATTTATCATAATAGTTATAAAGACATCCTTGACAAACAACAACAAAGAATAAGAGATGCTTTCACTGTCATAGCCAGAGCAGCACTACAAACCATATTCAAATCAGAATATATACACAATTGTCATTAAGGATATCTACTTATATACACACCTTTTATGCATAATACCCGCATATAGGTCTCAAATCATTATTAGCCAAGTCATACTTCTGTCAATTTTTCTCTACATCAAACACAATCTCTAAATAAAATGATTTATTTAATAAAGGAAATTAAATCCTTCCCTTCAACACATTTATCAAGCTTCCAAATGTCAAGCCAATAGATTTCATAAACCATCAGTATTCTCATCAATTAGCATGAAATAATTGTTATCTAAACACTCTCATACATTAGAATGACATCAATTAACCAAAACTAACAACAATCATATAATTTAATCAACCCACATAAATTTAGATAGTATACTTGGCTACTCTGATGCAGATCCATGTATGTACGTAGTATTCACGAATGCAACCTCCATATAGATATCAAAACATTACTCTTTAAAATCCTATTTGTAAACATAGTCTTTGTCTAATAGAATAATCATGTCGAACAAAAAATTACTCAATGTCATGATACACTATCAAATCAATATACTGATTTTTACCTATGTACAAAAAACTGAATTAGATCTCAACATCTACATACTCAATTAATCATATTTCTACATATAATATTCATACCATATCTCATTGATCCTACATTCGTTGGCAACTTAAACATTTTCCCACGATTACACCTGCAATAAGAAAATCAATCAACCATATTCATTACCTTTCCAGTACATTTCCAACTATCTCAAATCCAAACATTCTCCTTGTTTCCCAGTCCACACTTATTCCAAATCAGATCGCAAATGACTAATCTTATTCCAAATTAGATCGCAAATGACTAATCCATCAAATGCACACACAACTACTTGATCTTCTTCTCTTCTATAGCTATTTTCCTTGCCAATACCATAGGTAGATCCTTTGGTAAAGTTACTGGTAATTGTTGATAGAATCAAATAGATGTTGTTGTCACAATATTGTGGGCGATTACCATGGTAAAGGCTCTTGGTTTTTTATTTTCCATTGGTAGGACTACGTACATGACTTTTCTTCATTATACCTACATATGTATGTGACAATACTTCATAGGGGTTGCGTATACTTTCCAAACATCAGAATTTCCATGTTTTCTCAAAAATAAGGTTTCCAATATACTTCCTTCTTCCTACAATACCTTTATCAATAATCATCATATCATAATCAAGTTGACAAAAAGGAAATATTTGACATGCAAGTTGCCATAAAGGACAACATATTAGCCATAATTCCAATAATATCCCCATTTGAACTTGATGGAAACCTTATGCAAACACCAAGTCTTCTCTCCCCCTTTGAAGTCAAGGGAAAATGGCAGAACCATGTTAAATGAAGTACTCCCCTTGTAGAGATTAACATGATAATTTTGATCTACTATTGTGAACCAAGAAGTGTAGCTGAAAGATGTGACAATATCCTGACATACTGACCATGCTCCCCCTGAGCATATACTGGACCTTTGAATGATATATAAATTAAGTACATGGCTATCCATAAGCACATATGAACTCTCCTATAACCAGTGACTATATGGTCCCATGTTTACATCAATCAACCAAAATAGGTTTACATATATAACATGATTTGATCCCAATGGCCCATATATGATTCAATTTTTAAAATGTTTACAATACGGGGCTTTTCGTGACTCATAAACTAGTAAACTAGAACAAGAATGATGTAATACTTTTGCAAATGCACACAAGCGTGCTCTCCTCAACATAAGCCTAATAGAATCATATGAATCAAATACATGAAATCCATGAGCAACAGTGATCTCAACAATGAAATTTCTGTAGATAATATCAACAACCACCATCCACCATATAGACATCTATAACATAATAATATGACCTCAACAACATAAATGACATAATGAAAATAGCTTAAGCATCCTCATCATCAATAAGCCATAGATAAAAGAAGGTAACATCATCCTCTTCAATATTATCAACACATGGCCAAATATGTAATGCATCCAAGCAACACTAAGTAATAGAAGCAACAACCTAAGATTTTTGCAATAAACAAAATCATCCCCTTGACCTCATGCCATCAAGGTCAGCACACTCTCTCCACATATAGGAAGAGCCACAATCCTCAAGTAGTAAGAACTTAAAAATATCTTGGACCAAAAAAACCATAAGCAATATAGCAGACTCAAACCAGCAACATATTTTGTCCATGCACAAACCATTAAGTATCATAAAGTTGATAAAAAACATATTGGTTATCAAACAATTACAACAGTGAATAGTTCATACCATATATTCTCTTCATCATCAGTAGTGATAATGAGGTACCATCAATAGCTTCAACATACACAACTCATGCCATAGTGATAACAAAATGTATATTTCCTTCTTATCAATAAATATGCCAATCACTAGTCGGTGATGCAAGAAGGAAAATCAACAACAATAATATGAACTCATCATACTCAACATCATGGAAAAAGGAGTGCCCAAAATGCCAAAAATGAGCCATTAGAATCATAAAATATGCTCCGCCTGAACTTATGCCAACTCTTCATCATCAATTTTGTTCACATTATATCCTTCGTACCAACAAGAAAGAGACATATCAACAACAATAATATTACTTTGCAAGAACTCATTCTTTCATACATTCCTAAGCAGCACAAAGGTATAATCAATAGAATGAATGAAGCCAATGTCGAAAACATAATTCCAATTATGAAATGATGGAAGCATATGAGAAGCTCCCATTAAATTTGTTCCACTCCTTTATCACCATAGATAAAAATACACGATTGTCTGAGTCAAGAACTGTCTATAGAAATAAAATGTAGAATTTGCATGGCCACAACTCCCCCTAGACATGACATATCTATTCTTGATTACAAGCACTTCATCACATGAAACATCAGTAACATAAAAATCACAAAAAGAATAATATAGAAACATATGGAATCGTCATCAAGCTACATATGTATAGCTCCCCCTGATATCATACACCAATGATCCTATGGACCTGATAGTCATTGTCACGAGGATATGTAGCTCATATTTACTTGTGCAGTTCCTGTTAGAAATAATCAACACATATAACAGACTATAGTGGGAACTATTTTCCTTTATCTTGAATCTGAAGAAGAGGAGATAGACCTCTTATTTTTGCATGTATTCTTTTGTAGAACATATAATTTTTCTATATTTTTGAATCCTTTTTTTTTTGTAGTTTTTCCAATGTCTTCATTTATAGTTTTTCTTCGAGTTGATGTAAACAAAATTACATGCCCTTTATCAAATATTTTACCTACACTTAGAATTTTATCCTTTAGCCCATCAACTAATAATACATTAGTTTCTTATGTATTATTAATATCAATTTTAGCATTACCCATTCCTACTACCTTTGCAGATGAACCATTTCCAAGAATAATCTTAGCACTCTTGTTTTTCTTAAGAGAGATAAATTTATCTTGTTTCTAGACATGTGATGAGAGAATATGCTATCTATGTACCATTAATCATCTTACTCAAATGAACATAGAGAAAGGACACACTTTACTTGTTTGTCTTCGTTTTGGTTCATATGAGAAGCGTTGGTGAATCTATTATTTTAAGGTTTCTTTCATTGGAGGAAATCAACTTGTTGTATTTCTGAATCGATTGTCTTGTTCTTACATTATTTTGCTACATGACCAAACTTGTTACATTGTTAGAGTCAGTATTTTCATACTGCCATCAGTGATCAAAAATCCTCTTTTTAATCAGATTAGGATTCCATTCTGAAATTTTTGTCATTCCACCTAGGTCCTCATTTAAAAATTTACTCACTAATGGTAGCCCTAGTCAAAAACCTCACTCTCCCTCAAATATCAATACTTTCTGGACCACCTTCATGTCTTACTGAGCATATATTAGTCATAAAAGCTCACTTCATCATGTCTTTATGTCAATCAAGTCAACATGGAGTCTGGTCATTCAAGGCCCCATTAGGTCAGTAGGTTTCATTTTCCAAGATTCAATAATACTCCATTTCACTGTACAAGGCTAGAAAAAAGTATGAGAGAGAAAAATAATATCCCTTTTGGATTTAAAGAGGATTTTCAAACATGTAACCATGGTTTCCCAAGTTCTAATCTTCATTTCAAGTATGAGTTTTATTTCAGATTGTAATTTTATTCCAAAAATAGAGGTGTAGTTCTATTTTAATTTTTTTTTATGTAATTTTATGTTCACTATATGTAACAAGTATTGTTCCTAAGCTGCCAAGTCAAACTCTATATGCCAACTTTATCAAAGCAATGTCAAAAGTAAAGAGTGCCAAACTCCAACATCATTAATCTGCAAAGAAGAAATTCAAAGTGTAAAGGGTAATTAGCAAAGTTTTCAATGGTCAATTGAAATATTAAAAAGTGGGTTTTGAAATCAAAAAATAAAATTCACTAAAGTATGAGAGCCTTCATAGCATCAAACTAAACTTCATTTGTCTCCTACCATCAATTGAGCAAACCCCAAGAGAGCATTTCTCAAGATTCTAGGTGAAATTGAAAAAACAGAGCAGGCGTTGCACACTTCCTTTAGGTGCTATGCACTTCCTTCTGGTGTTGCACACTTATTTCAAGTGCTATGCGCTTCCTTCTGGCGTTGTGCACTTCCTTCAGGCACTACGCACTTGACAAATAAAGGGCAAACTTCCTTGTGGCGCTGCTCACTTGCCTAGAAAGGCCAGAAACGTTTCTAGACTTCACCAAATTGCCTCCAAAGCTTCAAAAACGGTGTCTTCAACCTCCAACAAGTGGGTGACAGATAAATATAGCATTCTTCTTCCTCCTACAGTCATTTCTTATGGTGTTTTGAGTTTTCATTAAAAATTTGGTGTTTTTCTCATAATCAAAACCCTAGTATCTCCCTCACAACCACCATTACAATCTCAATTCCCAAATTTCATTCCCCTACACTTTCATACCCTTCCCTCATTACAATTCCCTTTCCCTAAACCCTTTATCCCAATACTCTAAACTCTTTATCCCAATACCCTAAGCCCTAGGTGCTACAACTACCTAGGCTCCTAACCCCCAACCTGTAAACAATTTCCCCATCCTAAACTCCATCATATTATTATTCCCTGTCCCCTCCCCCATTTCATAAATCCCTAACCCCATCTCCTCCAATTTCCCTTTCCCATTCCTTATTCCCAAAACCCACATTCCACCAACATCATACCTGCCTAGGGTTTTGGCATTAAAAAACCATAGCAGAAGAAGAAAACGGACCATACAGTGAGGGAGAAGAAATACAGGTGAAGAGACCACACAAAAGGGGGAGAGTACTCAGACTTGATCCAACAGATATCAAGGAAATCTTCGCATCTCCTATGGCTGTGACATGCTTCAAAAATCTTGGTTCTTATGAATTATGTGAGAAAATTCAAAAAGTCCAACACCATGCCATGTTAACTAGACTCTTCATATCTAAACTCCATGACAACCAAGTTACTCTAGTTTGTGTCACTTTTACTATATCCACTGGCATTATATTAGCTGCCATTGGGATCCCAAATGTTGGGGAGAAATGGTTCAAGCAAGGTGAATTGGAGAAACATTACTATGAGCCTTTCATAAAACCAAGGTATAGAAATGAGAAAAAGAGCTTTTTTCCTTCTTCTCACCTCCTGGACAGATATGCCCTGATGATGAATATTATCATGAAATAATTTTCATGTGAAGCTAGATTTTCTAGACTTTATTCCTATCGCATACGACTTTTAATGCATTTCACTAGGGTAAAGATGCTCAACATGCCCTACTACCTTTTCTGGAGCATTGATAAGATGGCATTTATTGTCCAGAAAAAGAGAGTATGAACATCAAATCAAAAGTCTTTTCCATCATTCCCTCATCAAATGGCATAGTCCTCTAGTATATCAATGAACTGAACATTGCATGGAGTACCTTCATATCCAATCCCATATTTACTAATCCATCTATTCAAAATATTCAAAAGGTGCCTTCATCATCTCATCCTTCCACATCCATTCCTCCATCTTAGCCCATAGATCATACATCATCATCAGGTTAGTCTCCTTCACCATCACCATTTCATGAACATATTGAGTCACCTAGTAGAGATGAGATCGGTGAGCTAGAGCAGATTAAGCAGGTTGAGGTCACTGTTGAGGGAAATGTTCCCCTAGGGCTTTTTGGGTTGAAACCCTAGCAGACTGAAAGTTGTCTATAAGGAGAAACACACATTCACACAACCATTATGCTATTATAAGCAAATTCTATAGTATGAGGGGTGTACCTTAGGTCCTACGTTCGAGAAGGTCCGTTAGGGTCCAAACCCTTCTTCAAGTCCCTTTCGCTCCTTTGTCTTGCAAAATAACCAATTCCAAAGAACACAACAGTATATGGACAAAGACTTATAAAGAAACCATCTTCATGTTATAAAGAAAGGTAGTTAGTTATGAGTTTTAAACAACCATTCACATATGAATTCCAACATGAATATCATAAACATAAAGAAAGTTTATATCAGGAACCAAGACGTGTTTCTTTATTATAGACAAATAGAATGTAGAAAAGGAATATTTTCACCTGAGTAACCTTCCGCAGGCTCCAAGCAAAGCTTCCTTCCGGATCCATCCAGCCTCAAGCCTTTAGCGTATCTCCTTCCATGACTCACTCCATGATGTCATAAATAGTGGATGAACATCAACACACAAGGAAACAAGGGTTTCCTGTACAAATGGGGGTAGTACAGAAGGCACAAGGGTCTTCAGACCTAGTCAAGGGAAAAATCTCAGTATAATAACCTTTCTCTCTCTTCTCTCCTCCCTTAGGCCTTCCATTTGAGGTCTTTTTATACCTCTCCCAAAGTAGTTTTTTAGTTGGGAGTTGGTTGGGAATAGTTGGGCCACGGGCACTAACAGGTGATCAGCAGGTAAAACCCGTGATCTCCGCCCGAAATTAAGGAGTTTTATATTTTTTTAAGTGTTTTAATACATATACACGGGTTGGGTATATTCCTACCCACATATACACGCATTTAACTCAGGGCAATGTCGTGTATAAGGAATAAAACACTGTTTTTTAAATTTTGGACCAGCTCTGGAAGGAGGGGTTGCCCTAGGCCATGAGTGCAGCATCACAAACCATAAGAGTGAGATTTGGAGCTATAACAGATGACCCCTAATACATGAGGTCAGAAGGGGTACATGATGGCCGAAATGTATTAAGAAAGTACATGGAAAGGAAATCTGCCAAAAACAGAGGAGGACTTCACCAGAATTCAGCCTACCAAGCCACAAAAGGAGATCAGAAAGAAATACTGTCTGAGGCGGGCATACCCATGCTCAGAGAAAGCAAAGCATGTCCGCATATCAAGTACAAGTGGGTCCACTAAGTATACAAGTATAAATGACTGGAAAATACATAATGGATCATCTGATCATGATCGAACAAGTACATGTCTGAATATCACATATAAGACTGTCAATGATGCTGAAAAATACAACGGATCACTGATATCAAAGACTGATCCCAAAAGGTACCGAGTGAACATGATGGAAAAGGATGGTACTACACTGCAAACTCAGGTGCCAGCATATAGAATGTCGCCATGACTGACTGCAACATATAAGGTGGAGTGGTATCAACTAGCAGCAACAGGAGAAACTGTCAAGTGAACCAATGAATGATGATACAACCTGAGGTCTTCACCGACTGCCGTGGTACATTTCTACACCATGGGAATAAATGATCTAAAGTCGACCATGTGAGAAATCATTTGATTACCAGTCATTGATGTATACCGTTAACAAATGCGAGACTACTCACCGATAATGATAATGAGCGTTAAGGTACCCAGTACAATCCAACAAGTGTGAATAGATGAGCTGGCGTCGAACACCTGTAAGAATCTATCGATCAGGAGACAATGATGGTTTCCCACTATCGATAACGAAGGATCTACCACTAATGACTGTAAACCCCAAGGTACTGCCAAATGGACTCTAGATCTTTGCCCCAGAGAAATGAGTCGGAGTCGATAGGGAAAGATCCGCTAGAAGGAAGGCATTAAGGCATCCTTCATCAATCTAGTGCGAGTGTAACCTGTAGGCCAATAATGTGGAAGGAATCGAACGAAAGAGATGTAGTAACCCAACCGAAGTACATTTCCAGTGTACACAAGATGTGGCTAGCCCACGATAGAAACCCTCTGAACCAACCAATAATGAAATCTGACACAGAGGCGAAGTATCCACCAATAGGGTCAAATAGAAACCAAGGTACTGCACGAATCCCAATGTGTGATAATGTAAGCTGATGTCGAACACAAGGGAAACCACTCAGTCAAAGACCCATGATACTGATCGATGCTGAGCATAAGGTGACCTATCAATAATGAAAATTAGGGCCAGTGTGCAGCTCTAGCCTGTCCTCAGAGCAAGATGTCGTCGCATAAGGACAAGACCTGCAGCAAGAAGTCAATGAGACCTTCTCAACGCAGCACGGAGTAAAGGACGCATATAAATGATGTGATAATAGACATGACACTGACAACCAGGGATGCCGACTGAAAAATGAGTCAAGAGACACGTAGAGAGGCTACTCAGGCTAACTTCCGTTGAACAAAAGCATGACTCAATGTGACTATGTGGCAGCATATGATGACTCTGTATAAGTTCGTCATGCAGGAGGCACGAACGAACCCTCCATATGATTGGAAGAGATAACCAATCAGGGGAGAACTGACTCAATAACTAGGTTAAGGCATACCTATGTCAAACTAAATCCCGCCCAAACGGAGGAGACTTTGTTTTGAGTGCTTTGTTCAAGGGCGACATGATTGATTGTAGCTGCCAACAATAAATGGAAATACTGTCCCGTCCTCGCTCTTTTTTTTTGGAATATTTAATTTTTTTGTCTTTTTCTGTTAAGCTTGAAAAAGAATACAAGAATGCTATGGTATAGTGGAAAGAACGAGTGTCGGTGAAATAGATGATCTAGTTCCTCGGAATGGAACATTCCTATGCTCAATGCAGGGAGGTGAAAACTGGTCAGTGACACTCAAAGGTGCGTTCCTTCCATGGGTCAAGGTGTGTCAAGTTGCAGAAGTCAAAGGTATGCAAGGTTGATTTTGTAGTTGTCATGGTCAAAAGTTGGCTTAAACACGAGTCCAAGTGAAGCCGGCTCTAGGCCAAAAGGTGAAAGTGGTCAACATGCAATGCAGTAGTACAACTCAACACAAAGGAGCCTCTAGGGTATAAGGCCAGAACAAAGCGAAGAAGATAAGAGGAATGAGTCTTCAACGCATAAGTCATGGGGGGACTACAAAGGACTCCCGAGCCTACTCAAATCAGAGCAGCATGGGCAACAAATGTCAGTGAGGTGCTAACTACGATGCCCATGTAAAGGATGGCTCTACCATTGTGTCATGATTTCAAAAAACGGCGAGTGAAGATGGCTTATGAACCATAACACGATGGGGTCGACCCTATGGCAGATGTATCGATAGATGGAGGCTAGTATGCATGATGCAATGGAAAAAATGGCTTCCCTAACCTATATGCCAGTGAGAAAGCGATACCTGCCATGACGGGTCAGCAGTCATGGAACCGTCTCGAAACAATCGAAAAAAATCCAAAATGTCCTGAAAAACAAACCATTCTTGAATTCCAAGCTCCCAAGTTAAAAGTCACATGAGGCCAAACAAAATAAAATTTTGAAAAAATTTTGCATTTCCAAAACTTATAAAAGGGATTTTGGACTCACCATTTTTACCATTTGAGTTGGAGAGCAAAGATTTGGAGCAAAAGGAGCAAACTTCCCGTATACCAAATTCGACCGTTCAAATTCTTCAAAAACCTCTAAGTAACTCTTATACTTAGCTTGCAATTGATTGTGACTAGTTTTAAGATTTTTAATTGATGTTTCACCATTGAATTTTTTGCCCAAAATTTCACTGCGGCGTATATGCGGGTTGGTGATATGAAACCCGCGTACACGTGGGCCCTATACGTGACTGTGTGCACAGGAACCCGTGTATACGCCGTGAACCAATTTTAACCAAAAACTAACAGTTACAAATCATTTTTTTCTTATAATGCCGATCACTTGGCGTGAAAGAGAGCACACAGTAGTGGATAATGAATTTATGAATGATCCTCAAGCTTTGGATGCCCTACGGGGATGTGGTTTGCTTAAATTCTTCAAACTGTCGAACATGAAAGCAAATGTACGTATGCTTGAGATGTTCATTGATTATTGGGACGTCGAGGAGGAAGCCTTTATGATCGACCAGATGCCACTCAGGGTAGAAGTGGAGGATATCTATTTCATCACGGGCCTTTCCCGAAGGGAAGAGGTAGTACATTCCCAGGGTAGGACGCGGAGCAGTCTCACCATAGAGGACTACATACATATATATTGCCCGGGACATCCCAAGAAGGTTGGGAGCCAGATTTCTATCACACATGTGGCGAGTTTATCACTGAGGATAATCCTATTCACCATAGCTTGAGTGAATGGATCATCCTCTCTACATCAGGCATCACGGCTAACCATGAGCGTGGCAGTTGACTGTCTCACTACTGCGTTCGACTGGTGTACTCCTCTTCTGGCCAACATGAAGAGCCAACTCACTTCTATCAAGAGTGGGCAGACCAAGAACTTTGGCTATGGGACTATCCTGTGTACTTTCTTTTTCGAGAAGGTTCCCGCACTCCGCCCCAGGGTAGCAGTTTCCATCAGCACCCCACGCGATCCACGCATGGGCCGGTGGGCTGATCTGATGAAACGTCTGGGGGGTGGGGAGGTCTTGAGGACTGCTTTCGACGATGACTTCTTCGCCTGGTGGGATCAGCAGATCATCGCCATGGATGACTACCCCTATGATGGGATGGATTTCCGAGGAGATCCTGATCTAGCATTACCACCGAATGCAGCATGGGGTGAGATTGGTAAGAATTTTTGATTTTATGATTTTTTTTGGATTTTTCAAATATAATGATGCATTTGAAAAATATTTTTGATGGGATTCA
The DNA here is from genome assembly GCA_000404065.3 of Pinus taeda. Classification (NCBI taxonomy): domain Eukaryota; kingdom Viridiplantae; phylum Streptophyta; class Pinopsida; order Pinales; family Pinaceae; genus Pinus; species Pinus taeda. Next base: position 187,786 of record APFE030461838.1, on the reverse strand, counting down.
AATGACTAATATGATGATCATGTTCTAGATATTGGGCCGGTACGACCAGATGGGTTCCTGCAGCATGGACGGCACGGCCAAGGAGCCGAAGAGGCGGCTGCTGAGGCAGAACAAACTCTAAACAACGTCCAACGACACTTGACGAGACTGAGCTGCCGAGTACTGATGGTTGCGATAGAGGATCTTCCTGAGGATATGCAGTGTCATGTGGTTGGCATGCCACGTGACTGGGTTCGCACTTTTCAGCGTGTGGCCAATACGATAGTTACCTACCTGGCCGCTCATCCTGAGCCAGGGCATTAGATATGTCGGACATGATTATGGGCATTTGAGTCCCGATTTTGTATATTTTTGGAGAACATATGTACACTCGAGATGCTTTATGATATATATATATATACAGTTTGACTTTTTGATGCTTGATTTTATTGTGATGAATGATTGATGTGCCAGTCTAATGCTTGATTAGCGATAGAATCAGCTAACCAATTATGAGATCTTGGAATGTGCAAATAATTAATATAAACAAATGATCTTTGCAACAACCTCACCCTTAAATACTGGCGATATAAACATGGATTCCTTACCCGATAAATGTTGTTTAATTGTGACACTATCAATTGAGAATCAAGATAAACTACCAACGAGTCGATCTCGTGAGAAATTGCCTTGGATAGTAAATTAATAACGGCAGTATACTCAGCCATATTATTTGAAGCGGGACCAATGCATACGCCTCTTGATACCATCAATTGACCAGTTGGATAATAGAGTACCCAAGCTGCAGAAGCGAGATTTCGAGTGTGCCGTCTAGCACCATCGGCGAACTGAAAATAGACCAAATCATCCATCAACACCTACCACAGCAGACCAAAAAGTGTTGATATCAAAAAACTCTCGATGATATATGTACAAATATACATAATATACAAGAGCCATTGCCTACTCCTACTTAAGCAAAGTACCTTCTTTTAGGTAGAAAGCCCGTTTCGGGCTCTGCTAGCTGTTTCCCCTCAAAACGATTACCATACGACCTTTTTTTCTAAACTCGTTAATATGAAAGGAATGTACCGCATAGGCTTAAACTGGCCCCTGCCCCCCCCCCAAGGTGGCTTTATCTTGGTCATAAGACCAAGACAAGGTCACCTTCCGAAAAGACTCGAGGACGGACAGAATTTTATCATACTGCATTTACCCCTTTTTCTTATGGCCTCAATTCATCGTGGCGGCATCTCGACACTGCTCATCGAGATGTTCCAAGTGAAGGAGGCGCTCTTCGAGACTCGAAGTCTCTGGAAGGAGCTCAACAGCTAACTTAAGAGATGGAATTTCACATTCAACTGGAAAGATAGATTCCATCCCATAAACCAACTGAAAAGGTGTAAAACCAGTAGCAGTCTTCACGGAGGTCTGGTATGCCCAAAGAGCCTAATACAACATAACGTGCCAATTGGACCGATTTTTTTTTATTCTCCATTGGAGGATCGTCTTAAGAATTTTGTTGACTACCTCGACCTGTCCATTGGCCTAAGGATAATAAGGAGATGAATGCTCCTGCCGGAAACCCAATTTGAGAGCCAATTCAGACATCAGTTGATTCTGGAAATGACTGCCATGATCAGTGACAATCTCTCTCAGGATACCGAATCTTGAGATAACCTGATTGAAAAGAAACAATGCTGCCATGTCACTATCGTTTTTATAAGTGGGCATGGCCTTGGCCCACTTCGTAAAGTAGCATACAGCCACGATAATGTACCTGTGATTCGCCACTGAAGGCGGATTACAAGTTGTAAAATCAATACCCCACTTAGTAAAAGGACCGAGATGACAACGGGAAAAAGAGGAGCTAGATGAGCACGCATCTTTTGAGTAAAGATCTAACAAGGGTGACAGTGTTTGACTGCTTCCACACAGTCTTTAAAGAGTGAAGGCCAAAAATAGCCGGCACGTAAGATGCGCTGGGCTGTAGCAAGCCCTGATAGATGACCACCACAAGCTCCACTGTGGTAGTCATTTAGCACTGACTCTGCTTCCTCTAAGGTTAAACAGCACCGAAGGATTGAATCAACCCCTCGACGGTATAAGGTATCACCAATGATAACATAATTTTTAGCCAGGTGATGTAATTTTCGACTGGTCCATCCGTTGGAGAAGTATAGGGGAAACTTCGAGTCTGGAGATAGACAATGATATCTCCATACCAAGGGTCGAGTGAAGAGATGAGGAATAAATGTTCGTCGGGAAAACTTTCCTCATAAACAGTATCCTCTCCACAAGGCAGCTCAAAAATTAGCTCAGCGAAAACCATGGATTTCTTAGACTTGGTAGACAAGAACTCGAGATCAAATTCTTGAAAAATGACTATCCATATATTATATTTGCCCCCAATCACTCGCCTACTGAGGAAAAATTGAAATGGATTGACCGCCACTAAGACGAAAGTTTTTCGTAGCAGGATATAATGACAGAGCCGCTGGATAGCATGGACGACTGCCAAGGCCAACTTTTGAACCGGAGAATAGCGAACTTCAGGACCTATTAAGCCTCGGCTCAAATAATAAATCACATGCTCGGTGAGAGCATCGTCCTCCTGAACAAGAACCATACCAATGGTTGATTCTGCTGCAGTGAGATATAAAAGGAAGTCTCTCCCATAATCTGGTGGACTCAAAAGTGGGGCAGAGACTAGTGCCTTTTTCAAAGCATCAAACGATCATTGCGCAAAGTTGTCCCATACAAATGGAACTCCTTTCCGTAGCAAACACATGAACCCTTTAGTGATCTCGGCATAGTTTGCTATAAACCGTCTTAAGAAATTAGCCTTCCCTTGAAGACTCTGAAGTTGTCGAATTGAGGACGGGGGAGGCAACTGAACTATTGCCTCAACCTTGAAGGGATCAACCCGAATCCCTTCATTTGACACAATGAACCCTAACAACCGACCGGACATAACTGCGAAAACGCACTTGTTGGGATTCAACCGGATTTTATAAAAACGACATCGCTTGAAAACCATTCAAAGATGACTAGGGTGATCAGTTCTCTTTCAAGAACGAGCAGCGAGATCATCCAAGTATGCTTTGATGACAAGTTTGATGTTGTGGAAAGCATATGACATGGCCCGCTGAAAAGTGGCTCCAACATTTTCAAGACCAAAAGACATCTTTCTATATGCAAAGGTACCCCAGGGACATATAAAGGATGTATTATGTTGGTCTTCAGGATGGATAGAAATTTGATTATAACCAGAAAAACCATCCATGAAGGAAAAAATCTCATTACCTGCACACCCGTCGATAATTTGATCAATGAATGGCGTGGGGTAATTATCTTTCGGACAAGCCTTGTTTAGGTCCCTAAAATCAATGCATACTCGGATTTTTCCTTGCTTTTTATCCACAGGGACTGGATTAGAAACCCAATCCGTAAGAGGAACAGGGTATATGAAACCCACCTTTAGCAGCTTCTCAACTTTAGCTTTGATAGCTGCTGCTTTCCTAGGGTTAACCGGCCGAAGCCTTTGACGAATTGGTTTGGCATTTTCATACGTCTTGATCTCATGTTGAACTATAGATGGGTCAATTCCAGGCATTTCTTCATAAGACCAAGAAAATACATCTTGAAATTCCTTGAACAGGTCGGTGTAAATTTGAATTTCTTCAAGGGAAAACTCAATTCCGATGAAGAGATTCTCGATCATGTTAGGGTCCTTAGAGATGTTTATAGGTATTGTTTTTGAAATCACCAACATATTACCTTCGGCATGAACGTGTGCTGGAGCCAAAGGATTCGACATCGTACAAACATCACTAGTACAGAGCTCGGAGAATCTAGATTCTACCTCCTGTAATGGAGGAAGAAAGGATGAATGGTGGTGTAAATATTCCCAAGGTCGATCTATACCCATCATTGCTTTGAGGATTGCTTCTTCATAAGGTAAAACTGAATCTAAGCAGTCCAAGGCAGAGGTAGAATCAAGGCTCCAAGCCGGGGCCACATCGCCATCTAACTCCTCTTCGGAAAAAGGAGTAGAATGGTCGTCTGCAGAGTTGACGATAGACTGATATCTAATCTCAGCTGCAAATATAGGGAATGCCATTCCATTCCCTTATCCTTCAACTAATGTGGTCGTAGGTGAAGGCAAGGTCCAAGGGTCTGAAATATAACGAATTAGGAAGAACTCTTCTCGATGAGACTCCTTAGATGATGAAATGGCATTGATTTTAGCGATAGGAGAGGGAAACTCAAAAGTACCCATCAACGAGGAATACATCCCTACTCCTAAATTCTCAGTAGGTGGACGAGGGTTGTCCACTAAAGGAACAGTAGAGTCCGAGCTTGCTTAAGGATCAACTGGACAATAACCCAATTATCAACCTTAATGATTTTCCCCTCATGAGGAAAGCAAATAACACGGAACAGAGTCGAAACAACGGCGTCCATTTCGTATACCCAGTTCCTTCCTAAGAGGAGATTATAGTCTAGGTTAGCATCTACGACTTCTACTTCAATATTGACGACCTTCCCCCCAACACATATGGGAAAGGCCGGGATAATCCCATGCAGCTTATGAGAATGAACATCGAATGCAGTCAAGATAGTAGGTGAAGGAACAGCCGAAGGCGATCCAATAGCCTTCCAGCATGACATCGACATGATGCACGTGGAAGCTCATTCATCAATAATGTTACGAAAAATGTTAATTTTCCGATATGTAGACTTTATTTGAAAAGCCATATGATGAGGGAGTTTCTTTTTGACATTTAACATGTCGAAAGTGAGCACTAAAGAGTTAGCTTGATCGACTACCCCAATCGTGGAAAGTAAAGCACTTCGCTGAGCCAGACATGACTGTTGAACCTCTAAAGTGGACATGGCACACGGAATCTGAGATAGATCCTCCACAATGGAGTAATTCTGGGCAGCCCTAGCATTAGGATTAATAGTCGCGCGTTTAGCGGAACCTTTTGGTATCCGTGGTATAGTCTCAACAGGGGGTCGCTTAATATGAAGGTCGGTATTTCTGGGAACAGTCTTGTCCTTGGAAGTTTCGTCTTCACCATAATCATGTGACCGAGTAGCCACATGGACATTAGTACCCATCATGAAAACATTCGATGATTTTTCCCCTTCCTAGTTGACCCCTGCGGAGGTTCCAGGGTTTGAACTCGCGCTAGCAAGAAGTTGTTGCCCTTGGGGAAAAGGGTTGGTTAACACAGCTTGAGAACTAGAAGTCCCTTGCTGCCCTAACAAGCACTGAGCGTCTTCAATCTTGGGGCAAAGATGAGTTAAATGGTCTCCACTACACAACTTGCATGGAAACTTGAGTTTCTTTTTAGACTCATTTCTACCACCACCAGCATTATTGCCGGATTTATTTGTGTCAGGCTTCCCATCCTGATTCTTTTTCTTACCTCATCCTTTCTTTTTCCCATTGGAATTTTAATTTCCTTTGGGGTTATCAGATTGGATGGAATTAATCGAAGAGGTTTGGGAAGCCAAAGGGTTAGACGATGTGACTTGGTTGTTAGAAGCAGTTTGTAAAGACAACTGCTGCAATTGGTTCAACAAGTTCACTGCATTCGTGTCTACTGACCCAACAATACCATCCGCGTGGGGACCTGGCTTCTACTTAGCTACATCAACCTTAGACCCAGGAGCATCTGGAAAGTATTTTTGTAGGATCCTAGACTAAGAATAGATCAATTCTAATTGCTGGGCCCTAAAAATGGCTTGCTCCTTAGAATAGACTCCAGACATGGAGACATCCTTGGAGATCTCAGGTATTAAAGATTTCAAAAACCATTCGAGATGGTACTCCGGAGGGATTTCAGCTTTAATGAGCCTCTTTCTCCCTCTCCATTCCTGAATATGGTCAGAAATGTGAGTTGCCTTATCCTGACGAAAAGTGGCCAGTAGTTCAGTTCCGGCATCATAACGAACAGGAAACTGGAAATGATTTAAGAAAATATTCGCTAAGTCAACGAAAGATGTAAAGCTGCCCCCTGGCAACTCTATATAGCATTTGGCTACATTACCGGTCAAGGTGCGTTGAAAGAGTCTCAACCTAATCGAGTCATCGATAAGGGAGTTAGATGAGCACCACAGATGGAACGTGGTTACATGGTCGCCTCGGTCCTCACCGCTCTTCCCTTCGAATTTTGGAATGTCCGAAGGGACTTTGGTTGGGACCGGAGGCTAGGCCGGATTGTACTTGATTGGATCATTTGTTAACTTAGTGAGATCTGACAAGTTTAATGTTGCCAGAAACGGAAGCCTAGGAGGACCTTGGGGATTCCACCCAGACTGAGCAAAACTCCCAAAGTTCTGAAAAGATTGACCTGGATTTTGAAAGGCACCAGACTGCCCGAAGTAACCAGCAGAACTGACTGAACCAAAAGGCAACCCTTGTGATCCAGCAAAATTCGGAGTTTGACCAACTCCATCCGCATAACCACCATAACCAGCAAAGTTTCCTCCTAAAGGATTATAAGGAGTTGATAACCCCTTATACGGATTCCAAGCCGAAGATAAGGGAGGAATACTTTGAAACAAACTAACTGTGGTGTACGGCCTATTCCCATATTGGCCGAAAAATGGATTCCCAGTTCCAGCGCCACTAACCCCAGCGTTAGTCCAACCTTGGAAAGGATTGCTGCTTTGTCCTATAGAAGAAAAAGGCATGGATCCTATCGTCGGGTTGGAATGTGGTATATGACCACTTCCAAAAGGAAAACCCTGGAATGAATCTGATCCACTCATCATGGACGTGGCGGCACTAAACGGAACTAATGGAATACCCTGAGAATGGGTGCCAAATGGGAAGAATCTAGAACCAAAAGCATTGGTTTGGGAATTTCCACACGTGGACGGAATGGAGGTAGACCCGACTAAAGATGTGCTAGCAAAAGATTCAAACAAAGAAGCAGAGGAGATGGAAATTGTTCCTCCCCCTTGTACCGATGTTGGAGTCTGCATAGTTGTAGCACTTGTAGAAGCCATGCTTCCAGTAGTGGTCATCGATGGTAACGTAACCTGGGCTTGACGGTCTATGCAACGGAGTCCCAACGTATTGTAATACGTCTGGATGACTAGATGGTAGGGGAGAATTCGGAGCCACTAACAACTCTGAGAGTTCTTCTACCTCTATGTTATTCTTCGCTTGTAAGTGAACTCGAGAAAGAACTGGCGGGTTCCTCTCTTGTTCCGCGGAAGTGCCAGGCCTTGCTTGAATACTAATGCCCCCGAGAGGAGGATCAATCCCTGATGCGTCAACTACTGTGGGACGAAACCCACCAGTATTATTACCTCTACATCTTCTAAGAGAAGGCTCTAAACTTGGCGGTGAAAGACCACAAAGTCTTCGAGACCGTCTAGGTGATCGGTTAGCCACTTTGAATTTCTTGTTAAGATCTAACTAAAGACTCAAAAAATAGAAAGCTAGGCCAACTAAGAGCATAGAGCACACACTATAAAGTCCCTAAAGATAACAGCTAGTCAAACAACTTCCAAGTATTTCCACTCCAGGTGATTAGGACCGGACACCAAAATGCGAGAAAGTGAATTAAGGGGCCTTCCGAAGATAGTCTGGGATGATGAGGGCCCAGTGGTATCAGCGAAGGTATCAGAGGAAGTTACGCTGACCTCCTAACAACAGCCTGTGTCGGTGCAAGCCCCCAAGCTTCGCAAGGGTGCCCTCCAGTAGTACTGTCAAGAGTGATGCAACGTCGACCTTAAGTGCCACGGGATTCCCCTTCGCAGCCACCCGTGTAGATCCCTAAGAGAAGCAACTATGGATACCAACTCGTCGCAGAAGCCAGGCGGAACAGTCGTGAGGTAAGTTCGGACAAGTAGGAGAGGGGGTATCTCTCTTCCCTGTCTTCACAGACCCTCGTGCTTAACTCCCAAATCCAGAGCTTTCCTTGTCTTCCTGACACTATTGGATTTTCACTCGTTATTCAGACTCCTACGTTCGACATTTAAATGGCCTTGGAGAGTTAACTCTCCACTCGCCTAATCCAAGGCCCTAAAATCCTAAAACTTGTTGGTGTATGTAACTTAAAAGAAAAAATTTTAGTGAATTTTAGTTAGCGCTTGATTTTAAAATAGGCTGTTCTTTAAGTCACGGGATAACGGAAGTGAAACTAGTGGTGTTTTTGACGCAAAAGAAATTAATAAAAACCTAACTATATGCACATGCACTTGTTTTCATTTTTCGATGAAGAGCAATTTCTACAGGGTTCAAAGGAACTTCTAATAAAACAGATGGACAAATCGAGGTGGTCAATAGAACAGTTATTCATCTTCTTAGAGGATATTGCAGAAAACATCCCAAGTTGTGGGATGAACAGTTGCATTACATACATCATGCATATAACAGGACAAAGCATTCTTCCACAAACACACTGCCATTTGAGGCATGTTATGGGTACTTGGCAAGATCGCCATTGGACTTCATCTTTGAGAAAGATGTCGCCATCGAAGGTCACAATGACGTTAGTAAGGCAAGGAAGTTCATAGAGAAAATTCAGTTGATACATCATACAATGTAGGAACATCTTGAGAAAAGTCAAAGCAGCTACAAGGCAAGGCATGAAAAACACTGGGTTGATCATAAATTTCAAGTTGGTGACGAAGTTTGGTTATATATTAGCAGAGAGAGACTTGAAGGTGAAGGTAAAAAGCTTAAACCAATCCGTTATGGTCCTTTTAAAATTATGGAAAAGATTGGTAACAATGCATTTAAGCTTGATTTGCCTCCTTATATGCAAATATACTCTGTTGTTAATGTTGAGAATTTGAGATTGTTTGAGCCTCCTTTGATTCATGATCAAGGAAAGCATGTTCAACTGCCATCAATAGATTATTTTCACCAGAATACCTTGATGAGCTTCAACAAGATCTCATATTTGACAAAAGAATCAGGACTTCAAAGAGAAGAGATGTTGAATACCTTAGAGTGGGACTCAAGGGACGAAAGCCTTCTCAAGCGAAATGGTTGCAGACCAAGAAGGTGAGGGAGTTGTACCCCCACCTGCTGAACAATTGATAGTATATTTTGGGGTCCAAAATGCTTCTAGTGGGGAGGAATGATCAGGTGCTTAGTATTTAGCTCAAAAATCAAAGTTCTCATAATGGATTGAAACCTGAAGTACTGCACCCATCTCAGAAAAATGATTCTAACGCAACTTGTTTCATCGAAAACTGAGGTTGTTTGAGAAAGTTATTGTGTTCTGATTGCTTTGCTAAGCAGGCGAAATTTGCAAAAAAAATGCCCACTGACTGCATAGTCAACAGTCCATACTACTAACGTGGCAGGTGACTAGGCATGGTCAATGTTTGTCAACAGTGAATCAAGGATGGATAAGTGGCATTATCTAGTTGGGTTGTATAGGCAATTTGTTGGTGCATTTTTATTGGTGGATTTTTGAACCAATGGAAGAATGCCGCATGGAAAGCCCGAAGACCTTCATGTGGCACCTCCCAAAGGTCAGATTGGCGGCATTTGCAATGGATAAAAATACATTGGTGGAAGTTGGGGTTGAATCTATGACCTACCACATGCAAACCATATGCCTTACCGCTTATGCTACCGTGTAGTTCTTACCCTAATTGTTCGTTGCATATATTTGAATTTAAACGGAATTGGGGTTGGTTGTTAGGGGAAGGCCGGCCTACAGGCCAACCGTCCCCCCATGTGAATGCAATATCATAAACCACAATGGATCCAACCATACAAACCCACAACTATTAACATTACCACATGTGAACGTTGTTACAAACCACGCGGTGGCAGTTGCGTTAACCCCGACGGTCAGTAACCACACCACTTCGTGACTCCATGTCAAAACTATCATTGTAACTCTAATGGTTATCCAACGGTTCTGGTTCCTCTCTAACCATTAATGTGATGGTTATCGCATGTGACCAGGCCTATTAAACCACCAGAGGTTACGTTTTATGTTACGCTAATCCTGGTTTAAGAATTAATTAAGCGCAGTTTAACAACCAGTTAATCTGAGTTTAAACTGGCGGTAGATTTGGTGGTGCCCCCAAATTTGGGCCTGCCACCAAATTTAGTAGGGCTAATTGGAGATATTCCAGAATTAGAGGAGAAAATGTAGGAAAAGACTGATTGATCTCTAAAGAAGTCAAATTTCAACCAAATTGAGCTCAGAAAGAGGTGTTATTAGCTAATTTAGACATTCTAAACACATTGTTGTAGGTATTAAGAGCCATAGATCTTTGTAAAACAACATATTTCCACCTTGAACTAATGCAGAGGCCCAAGCCATGGAAGCTGGACCAAGGAGATGTAGCCCAGGAGGGGTGAACTCCTTCATCAAAACACTCTATTAATGCGTTTCTTTGATGGTTTGTTGCACTGTGAATGTTTCTTATTTAGTATTTGTTGCTGAAGTTATTTTTCTCATGAATGTCTTTTTAAACTTAAGGAAATTTACCTGATTGTATGCACAAACAGCTAATGAAACCTCAACACCAAAAAGCAATAAGCAAGCACGTGTTTATAAATCTGTAATTTTTATTAGCACAACAAAACTAATCATACAAAAAAAGATGAAGAAGAAGTGCTAAGGGCTCCATCACCAACCATTTTGTCACCAATTTCTAGCCTAGCAAGGAGAACACCTGAAATTGACCCGATCCAACAGGAAATATATGATTATATAGAATCTTTGGAAAAGAGATCTACAAACAAGGCCACTTCATCCTCTTCAAATCAAGAAAAAGAAATTCATTATGATATTCCACAAGAACCCCCAATTATAAATACTCTCAAACGGGAGATTTATAAATTGGATACACTAAATAGGCACTTAAAACAAGAGCATGAAATATTGAAAGTTCAGAATGAAATACAGAGAACCAACAATGACAACATTCTCTTACATCTTTGTCTATGGTATGAAAAGAATAAGAGGATGAAAGAAAAGAACAAATCCCTTAAGGGAAAAGTCATAAATCTAAAGTATAAGATTTTGATGAAGAAACCAAGAATGGCAGTTACCAAAAAGAAAGCAAGGAAGAAAAATCTAGATGTTTTGGCTCAAGTATCAGAAGAAGTTTAGTAACAAGAAAGGTTCATCAATTTTGAAAATTTTCATGAGGAAATGCAATGACCTCTGCGTGGGGGAATGTTGAACCTCACAATTTCTTCTTTTTGACATCCTTTTTAATCCAAGCTCTTTATTTTTTATCTTCATAACAACACATTGCACATCAAGTTATAGGAATTATCCCATGGTAGGTATACAATTGTCTTTTATTTCATAAAATGATAATGTTATTTATTGTTTAGTTTAATGTTTACTTCATCTATCAAATTATAGTGATTCTGTAACTAACACATGATTGTGTAGCCAAATCCATGGTTTGATAGGTTCGAATATGCCAGTTGGGAAGCGAAATATATGGGTAGGTGGAAATTGATGCACCCAACAATTTCCTCCTACTCTCATGAGCCAGATTGATGGAAGCAGGTCCTAGTAATGCAGTCAAAGGTGAAGTTAACCTTTGTAGTCGAAACATGTGAGCGAGAATGATATTTATGCCTAATGATTTTCTTCGATGATAGACAATCATGAGAAAACTATGTGATTTTATATTCTTTTAAAGTTAAAATCATTTTCTGTTGACAGGGGTTAGGCATATAGCTCTGACAAATTAATTGCCACATGCTCTATAAATATGCCTCTCAGCATAAATGAAAAGGAGAGCGACAACAAGATCATAAAATTTTTTATTGATACTTTGTTTTTAAAGAATTATTTCATTTTATTAGTGAGAATTAATGCATGGTTAAGTGCCTCATTGATAGCATTATAGTGATAACCTACTTCTCCTGGAGGCCCCCCTTGAGACAATAAGGATTTCCTTTATGTTTTAGTAGTTAGTAATTAGCTTCATATTTTCCATAGATTTCTATTTATTCGATTAAGTTCTTTTCTTTTTGATTTCTTTTAGATTTGAGCTGAGATCATTTTGCTAATCACTTCTATTGTTCAAAGATTTCTGATGCGCATGGATAAGAGTATAGTTTAACACTGTAATAAGCTAGATAGGATTTTCAATTGTATAGTTAATATTCCTTTATGAAAGTTGATTAGTTTCAAAATATGAAGAGTGATTTTATTCATGCAAGTGTGATTTCTATTTATGCAAATGCGTGATTTTCTTTAAGTATGAGATTTATTAAGTAAGAGTAGTTTTCGTTTCTGCAAATGAGTGTGTAATATAATTTTTACTTATGTAAAGTGTGGAATTGATTTTCATTCATGTAAAGTGTGATATTGATTTAAATTTATGAAAAAGTGTGAGATTTCTATTGCAAATCAAAGTGTGGAATTTTCTAAGAAAAGCTAATTTCGTGTGAAAGCAAGAGAGCGTGATCATAATTGAAGAGTTAATCTTATTTTCTAGGAATAATTAATTTACTCATATAATACACGTACATTTCGATAACTCAAATTAATTTATAATTTGTGTGAGTGAAAAGAGACTTCTAGACAATATAGTGCACATACATTTCGTCTGTTTACTAGCCCTAGTTGATAATTCATGTAAGTAATTTAAGATCTAATTAATTACCAAACAATCATTAAGCAAGAAGATGAAAGGGAACTAGCTTATGACAAAATATCAAACATTAGGATCACATGAAGACTCCATAATGATTCAAGATGCTTTAGAGGTTTAAGATGAAGTATTGAACAAATCTCTCATGAATATTGAGGACAAAGCAGCAAGAAGAACAACTTGGCATTACCACCTCATCATGAAGTCCATGTCATAATTGTCAAGTTGTGAATTATTCAAGTGTCACCGTAGTGTCATGTGTGTCCATGTGTCTTACCACATCATTTTTGGATGTAATGACATAATTATCAAAAGGAAAAGATAAAATGTAATGTGTGTAAGTCCAAGAGTCATATCTATAATATAAATAGTTACATAGTCATATATGGACAAAAGAGCATATAGGAAAAGTACAAAAGTCATATATAAGTCCAAAGGTCACAATAGAAGTCCAAGAGTGATGAGGGTGACTCAAGAGTCAGAGGGGATATGGAAGGTCACTCCTCTTGTTATAAAATAAACCTCATAACTCAAGGAAATGGCTTTTGGAGGCTTAGCCTTTCGAGTGCTAGCCTTGGCTTCTCTAGCTTAGCATAGGAGAGAAGATCATTCTTTGGAGAAGCAAGGAGTGACATAATGTTCCACTATTGGAGCTAGTGGCTCACCATTGTAGCTATATACTTGTATCTTTCAGTTAATAATTAGAAGCTTTATGAGCCAACACATTTTCATGAATGTATTGGGAATATTGTGAGACTATTATTTGGATGTTTTCGGTATATGTTATGTTCATATGTACTAAATAACATGAATTACTTCATTGGATTTGGTACTTATCTTATTGATTTTGTGTTGTATATTATTTAATAATCATTGTGTCTACATGAAATATTTCACTAGATAACTAATGAATATTTATTTTCTCTCATGTTCCTCTCTTAGCATAGTACTATTAATCTCCTTCTAGAGGCTCACTCCTTACTTCCCTCTCATGAAAGACCCCTTTTACACATTGCAATTGTTGCTTCACAGTGTCAACTTACTTGCTGATTTCAAAGGATATGTGCATACTCTCTTATCTTATCCATTAAAACTAAGGAAATCCTTAGAGTTACGGTGGATGGGTTGATATTCTAAATGGGGCTCCTGCTCCAAATGGTGTGAGGTTTAATCGGGACTTCATACCGGGGCAACTGCCTTGGTTGAAAAATTTCAAGAACCTTCAATAGTTGGCGCTAGAAGGAGGTCCAGATCATAAGTTGTGTCCGTTGAGTCTTTTTTGAATCTCCTATCTTATATGGCTCATACCCAAATCAGAATCCTGGGGTGTTTTTCAAATAGATCCATTGGTCAAATTTTAATCCCTGATGAACCCCTTTATAACTTATCTCAATTAAAGTTTAATGGTGAGGGTGCAATATCCATAAACAAGAATATATCTAATTTTATGTACTTTTGTGAATTTTATGAATTCAATTGTGAATATATTTCTTGTGTGCTTTTCTTCCTCACCGCTGAAGGTAAAGTTAACCAATGGTGTTATAACTTACCATATTCTTCTATCCATTCATTTGATCAATTCCTCAAGGAGCTCCAGCAAGCATTTCATAGGTATCATTACTGAGATGTTTTTAAAAGAATTAATGAACATAAAATGGAGCCTAATGAATGAATTGAATATTTTTCTAATCGATTCATTCACCTATGTTATGAATTTCCTAAAGAAGATATGGATTGGGATTTATTTAAACAAAAGTTTGAGTGTTCAGTTCATATATCTTTTTATGGCCAATTTGAACACTTTGATGTCTCTACTTCCCCAACTTTTCTAAATCACTCAACACCTCTAATTTCATAGGAGGAACCTGCTATTCATTTTGTTCCTTATCCTCCTCCTTTTCTAGTACCAATTTGGGTGTGTCCCATTGATAACTCTCAAGCTGGGAAATTCACAAATAAAATGGTTGATTCATCTCTTCAACTTTCATCAATTTATGATGATCCATATCTAATGGAGGAATCTTTAGAAGGGTCCATGGAGCCCAGGGAGAATACTAATCGTTCCATTACTTAAGATGATATTAACACTCATAATTGTGGTCTTAAATCTGATTTGGATATCTGTCATTCTCTATCATCTCTTTCTCATAATCCCTTCCTCCTTGATCCACTTGATCAGTCTCTTTCAATCTCCTAATATTTTCATTTTTCCAATCCAAAGAGCGACTAGGTGCAAGGTAGTCACTTTTAATAGGTAGAGGCATAGAAAGATGAGGATTCTTTCGATCTCTCTTCTCTTTTTCAAGACCCTCCATGTCATGATGTTGTTTCTTCATTCTTGGTTGATTTAGAATCTACCAATCTCAATAATCAATCAAATGAAATTAATTTTTCTAATTCATCTAAAGTCTTAGGAAACCTTTGTTATGATGATGATGACTCCATTTTTGTACGTGGAGATGAATGCCCAAGTGTACCAATTGATCTTTCAGTTTCTTAAGAATATTATGTTTCAAAATATTTAGATATTAAATCCTATTTGGTTAAAGAAAGTGTTCTTATGGAAACTTCTTCTTCATCTCACTACCCTTTCTCCTCTACTGTTTACAATGCATTGACTTGTGATGGAGATTCCCCATGCTCTTCAATTTCAACATCTAATAACGAAAATTTCGAATTGACACAAGGTAGTGAGGTTATCCATGATTAAAAGGAAAATGATCAAATCATTAAGTATCCATTTCAGCCCTTATCATTTCTAGTCTTGCAAGATGAAAATTCTTCATTTTAGGTCACTCATGAGATTTATCCCATCTACCCATATTTAGATGTGCATTTGGGAGGATCTTATGACTTGGGTAATATGTTTGTTTAACTTGTAAAATCTAATCAAATCAGTGGTGTAGATGGATTCCATATACAGAATAGTGATATTGTTCAAATTATTGTTAGTAGCTGTCTGCACACCATGCATGATCTGGTCCATTCTTCAAAATGTAATTCTACAACCCTTTGAAGTTCTAGGACTTGTCAGGAAGCTGAGGAACTTCAAATTTTGTTGATAGTCATGTTAGGATCTTACAACTTTGGTAGGATCCTCGAATTAAGTTAGATTTTGGGTTTCTCAAAAAATATTTTTTTTTTCCTGATTTCGCTGGATGTAAATTCCTTCTTGAAGATGTTTGGTATTTTAGATATAGTCTTTCCAACTTTCGAGATTCAGTTTATGATTATATTAAAGATTCTATTTCAGTTGATTCATCTTCATGCAAGGCTCTTGTACCTAACTCGAGTTTCTAGTGTGTGCCTCTCATTAATGAACAAAGCTATGAAGTTGATCATTTTGAAGATTATCATTGGCCGAAAGATCCATGCCTATATGATAATTTTGAAAGTAAGGATCTCTTATTTTTTCTTCTGAATATATTAATATTAATTATTTTCATTTTGGCATTGAATCCTCTTGCGTATTAGTGAATTCTTCAGTTATTTGGTGGATCATGTTCTTCTTTGTCATCAATTGCATGCTTTGAACATATTTGCTATACTGGAATTCCTTTTCAATTATTTCTATTATTTTGATGTTGGTTAAGTGTGTAACCAGTTACAAGGTAATGGTTTGTTGCATTCAACATGTGAGGAGGATGATTCTATTGTTAAAATCATTTATAAGGTTGTTCTAATTGATCTATCTTTGTTGTTTACTAATCAAGAGTCTTGTGCCTTATTTAATCTATATGATCCTGAGAACTATCTTTCAAGTAATAATTTTTCCACCAACATATCAAATCATATTTTTTTTTACGTCAATTGATATTTATAGTTCATCATATCACTATTCAGATACTTGTCAAGTGGTCGAGGAACTTCAACCTTCGTTGATGGTTATGTCAAGTTGTCCCTATCTTGACAAGCTTTCTTAATATGATCAGATGTATTTTCGCTCACAAGGTTCTCATCTTTATTCCATATCATTAATTGGAATCTCATCTTTTCAAGGGTATCGAGGTTTTAAAGAGGATGGTTTTGAAATTTACGATCCAATATATGATTAGTTAGAAACATCCTACTTAGCAAGTCCTTATGCAAGTAATGAGTTTCAATCTTTTTTCATGTTTGCTAAGAAGGAAAACATTGATCAAGGTTCATTCACAAGATGTTTTTAAGGCTTGTAAGACTTTCATTCGAATCAAAGAGGTAAGGTTACAATTTGTTTTTAGTTAGTTTTTATGGCACATCTCTATGCTTCTAGAAAATGACTCTTATCTTTTGTGCAAGTTATTCAAGTTATTATCTTTTGTTTTTGCACATAATTTTATATTGGTTTTAATTTCTTGTATATTTGTGATTGTAGGTTGGGAGTAGTTACAGTGGATACATTGGAAGTTTCATTACACTTAGCCTTGATCTTCTAGCCAGTTAGGTTAGGAGTAGGTATAGTTGCATGATAGTTTCCCTTGCACACTCATCACGCATTTTCTTTCCATATAGTCTCCACATTTGTTTTCTTTTCTTATTTTTGTCTCACATGTTGAATTTTAATTTAGTTCTCCATCTTCATTGTTCTTTGGATCTTGTTTTCTAGTTTTTTTCATGGATTTTATTTCGTGTTTTGTTTAATAACAATTTACATGAAAGATACTCTAGTTTGATGAAATGACAATTTTGCGGAACTTGAAAAAGGAAGTTGTGATGATGAACAATAGTTGGATAATGTGTTATCATCTTCTTTGTTTTGGTTAACATATATTTAAGTTAAATCATGTCTAGATGGAAAATAAAATTCGTTCCAGACATAAAGACATTGGTTGAATTATGAAACCTATACCTTTATTAGGATCTTCATTCTGAATCAACCTTGTATTGAATGGTGCTTCCACTTGTCAACTCAGCGAAGTAGAGAAGGGAAAAGAGAAAAATGTAAAACAAGGATATAACTTTAGTTATCCTTCAGATCCCTTAGACAAGGAACAACCTCTCTTGTAAATAAATAAGACAATATCCCTCTTCCACCTTCAAAATAAAGAAGTTCATTTACACGTTCTATTAGTAACTAAATAAAGAGGTGAAGAAGAGAAAGGCTTCTCACACAGAGAGGTGAAGAAAACAATTTCATCAGGGTACTGAACATGCATACTGGTAGTGAAGCGATGTGATTAGTCTTATGTTGCTGTGTCAAAATCTAAGTAAAGAATATAAGAGAGTATATCTTTATCTAAGATAAGTAACGAATTTGGGGTAATCTTTATGGTGAATCAATACTTCTTGAAAGACTAAGAACACACTTAAGGATAAAACTAGAATACAGAAGCTAGAGTTCTACTAGTGTGTCTCCAAGTGTTGTCACTGTGACAAATACCCTCCAAAATTTTGCTTACACTTGAATTTTGGAGCCTACTAAAGATCTTACAATCTATCCTTCCATAGTCACTTCATGGTTTATTAATGCTTTGATAACTATTTGAGTCCTCTTTTTAGATTGCAAGTGTCAAATTCCCTTGCTCACACATGTTCCTTCTTTAATGAATTCACAAACACACATCATTCTATGAAATCTTAGATAGCCATTGAGCAACTCTTGAAGGTAAGGCTTTTGTAATCACTAGTGACAATGACTGTACAATCCATAAGCACAATGTACTGCACAATATGTGTTAATAGTAAGTTCACACTCTACATTGAAATTCTTCCTCACTTCAATTGCAATTTTATTTCTATTTCGATGTGTTTTCTTAATTGTAGCTTTAGGACAACTTTATTTTCACAAGTATCTCTTTCATGTTCACAGTTGTCATTTTTGCTTTTGTCCACTTTAATAAGTATCATTTCCATGTTATATTTTCTCTGGAATGTTCCTATTTCACATTATTTATCCTTTTCAAGCATTTTTTATACTTTTTTCTTACTTCCATTAGTGTCATCTTGTGGTTATGGAAATGTCAAATCAAGTCAAAGGGATTCATTTATACTTTCTTGAAGAGCCATTTTGATGTATTCTCATATACTACTATATTCTATCCATCATAAAGACGTGCATTAGACACATCCCCCAAGTCTTAAGCCCTATTTCACTAGTGTCATCACTTGTGTCACAAAGTCTATCTTAAGTGTCGCACTTGGAGGTAAGTATTGTTCTATTGTCATTTCAATATGAACATGTTGATTGTGGGTGTTAAATGCTTCCTTGTTGAGTGCTTCATTGTCTACAAGTGTGTGATCATGTTCAATTCATGTGTTGGTTTTATCTCTCGCCTCGTGGATCCTATACTTAGTCATTTTTTGCAATTGATCCTTTTTCGATTAGCCTCCTCCCAAAGTGCCTCCTTGAACTATGCATTACATAGTCTTAGGCGTTAGTCAGCCTATTCTGCCTCTTGAAGCTACAAAATGCACAGTCACTTCCTCTAAGGACTACACATTTGCAGTCATAGTGCTTAGTCAACCTCCTTCCCTGAAAAACTGCACAATCTTACCTTCCAGTTAGTCTCTCAATGCGAATTGAACAATTTCAGCTAGAAGTGTTCCTCTCTATCTCTCTCATCTATGCAACTATGTAATCCAATGGCTCAGTATCTCCTTTTAATTGTGCATTTTGAAATCACAGTGAGGAATCCCTTCGTGTCTACCACTTTGACTTGCTCAACTGGGAAATCTCTAGTCACTAGCTTCCCAGAATTACACATTTCACAATAATAGTGAAAAATCCTTCATCATTATCTCATTGACATGCCGAATTATGCAATATTGTGCCTCCCTATTTCTCTGAATTGTGCATTACACAATTTTATTGAGCAAGCCCTCACTGCTATCTCCTTGGCTCCCTCAACTACACAATCTTCTTTGTCTTATGTCTAGTGTTGCACATTGCACAATCATAAGCATTAGTCCTTCACTCTTGTCCTCTGAAATGATGCACTGCATAATCCCTAAGTTTCCTCCTCAGCCCAATACCTTGTTCTGAATCAACTAGTGCATTGCAAGAACAAAGTTCGATTAGGTGATTATGGACTGATGACATCTTGTCATGAGTGAATTTCACCTGTACGTACTATATCTTAACATGACATGATTATTTTCAAGGAGGATGCAAAGGAGATCATATAGGAAGACACTTATGAAGTCAGAACCATGAAGAAGTCATAAAGCAAGAAGATCAAGGGACACTATCTTACGGCAAAAGATCAAATATTAGGATTTCATGAAGAATCCATATTAAATCAAGACCCTTCGAAGGGTGAAGATGAAGAACTGAACATATCTCTCATGAGTAACAAGAGTATCAACTTGGAATTTCCACCTCATCATGAAGTCCATGTCACCATTGTCAAGTTGTGACTTATGTAAGTATCGTCATAGTGTCATGTGTGTCCATGTTTCTTGTCACATAATTTGTGGATGTAATGATCTAATTATCAAAAGAAAAAGAAAAAATGTAATGTGTGGAAGTCCAAGAGTCATATGTGGAATATGAAAAGTCACATAGTCATATATGGAAAAAGATTCATTAGGAAAATTCTGAAAATCATAAAGTCCAAAGGTCATATTAGAAGTCCAAGAGTGATGAGGATAACTCATGAGTCATAGGGGATATGAAAGGTCATTCCTCTTATTATAAATGAAACTTCATAACTGAAGAAAATGGGTTTTGGAGGCTTAGCCATTGGAGCACTAGCCTTGGCTTCTCTAAATTATCATAGGAGAGAAGATCATTCTTTGGAAAATAAGAAGTAACTTAATGTTCCACATTGGAGCTAATGGTTTTCCATTGTCACTATCTACTTGGATCTTTCACTTAATAATCAGAAACTCGTTGATCCAACACATTTTCATGTATGTATCGTTAATATTATAAGACTATTCTTTGAATGTATGTGGTATATTTCATGTTCATATGTACTAAAGAAATTGAACTACTTAATTGGCTTTGGTACTTATTTTCTTGAATGTGTGTTCTATTTTCCTTAACAATTTTTGTGTTTATGTGAAATATTTCGCTAGATAACTAACAGATCTTTTCTTTCTCTTGTGTGCCTCTCTTAGGATAGTACTATTAATATCCTTCTACAGAATCACTCCTTACTTCCCTCTCATGAAAGAATCCTTTTACACATTGCAATCAGTGTTTCATAGTGTCAACTTACTTATTGATTCCAAAGGTCATATGCATAATGTCTTATGTTATCCCTTGAAGCTAAGGAAAACCTAAGAGTTATGGTGGTTGGGTTGATAATTTGGATGGGGCTCCAACTCCAAATGGTACCGGGGATACCCCCTTGGTTGATGGATTTCCAACATTGTCAACAATTATATATATTTAACAATCCATTGATTTAAATATAGTTTTAAACCCATTTAAAAATTGTTAGGCCATATGACTATTAATCACTGAACTATAACAATTATATGTAACCATTCGCCAAATCTTACCATTTTCCATTTGACTTTCCAATGGTTGGTTAGGACCCACTGCCCACTAGTTGAGAGCCACATGGCACCCATTGATTGGGCTATGTGGCCCCATTCTATTGACCACAACTTTACCACCAATTTTAGCACTCTATTGCCATATTTGGCAGTGTTGTTAAATTTAACCCCAACTAAAATCCTCTCCATATATTGTGCGACGTTTCAAAATTCAGCTACTAACTTTTATAGACCATTAATTTGGTGTCACCCCAAATTTATTCGGTGCTCTACTAAACCCTATCTTTTTTTCATGTTTGGCCACAACTTTGACTAAGGATAACTTCTACATACAAAGTTGGGTTGATGCATTCCTCGTGCCATTGGAAATCTTGTGACGAGCTCTTTGATTTGGTCATATTTTTGCTGCAATCTGGGGACTTGATTTTTAGGCCATCACAAATCCACCTGGAATAGCTGCTCCCAATATGACGCCTAAAGAACAAGGAATATTGTTACATGAGTGCTCCCTCAAAATATTTAAATGAAGTTATAATTAAGGGAGTTGAAGAATGATTTTCTAAGAATAGATGGAAGATCCATTGGAAAAAGGTGTCAAGTTAGATAAATCGACGATGAAAGAGGAAGTCTTTGTAAATTTAGAGTGCTAAGAGAGAAAACAATGTGGACAAGAAAGTGCAAGACAAAAGATGTGCACTACGATGAGGATAGGTATAGGAGGCCTCCAAATCACATGAATATTGAGGATGATCTACAATGAAGTGAATAGTGAGAATGGTCAGTAATAATGTATGATATGCATTATGTAAGGCATGAGAGGAGAAATTGTGTAGATATGTATGTAAGATAAGTACGGAAAAATTAGAGAGATATAAGTAGTGGAAAGTAATCTGTGTAAGTGTCTAGAACAAAGTTAATGAGCTAGTTGCGATGAGCCAAATAAGTGTATAAATGGATCAGAGAAGAACATATTGAGGTGTAGATATTAAAGGTGATTAGTGTTTCCTAAGTTCCTATGAAGTAGCAAAGGGGATTGGTGTCTCTTTTAGGTCAGTGCCTATTAAGAAGTAAATAAGATTAGTGTCTCTTATAGAGAGGATTGTTGTCTCCTATAGGTTGATTTCAACAAAGTTGTAAAGGGAATCTGTGCATTTTGGAGCTTGGTGCCTACAAGATATTCTATATAAAAAAGTTTTTTATTTTTCTCCCATTTAAAGGGTTTCCATGTATATTTGTGTTACTTGTTTAGTTTATGATCTTGATGTTTTATCATGTTTGAATTTTTAAATATGTAAAAAAAAATGAATTCAGGCTTTTGTGATCCATAATATTATATGGAAATAAATCTTTCATTGAAATCTTTAAGTAAAAGTTGTCATTATATTTCCCCCCCGCCTCTTAGTATAACTATGAAATCAAATTGGTCCTTGCTATCCCAAAGTGCACTTATACTTATTCAAAGAACATTTCTACAATTATTTTTATTTGATGGTTTTTCTACAAGGTATAAAGATGCACATTTTTTTTAATCTATCAACCACCCTAGAAAAATAAGAATTTCCCTTCCTAGTTGTTAGAAAACCACCTAGAAAATCCATGCAAATGCTTTTCCACTGTCAATTGGGTATATGTGAGGGATGGCATAAGTATTTCCTTATATTATTGCGCTTTCTGTTGCAATAAAACATGTATCCTTTAATTTACCAATTTACATCTTCTTGCATTAAGGTAGATTCACATACTTTGTAAGTTGATAACTATCCTCCCATAAATTATAGCAACCTTGGATGTGTCATGCTCTTTAATAAACAATAATCATTCAAATTCAAGAACAATAAGGTTTTCTAGTTTTTATAGAAACCCATTCTAAAGATAATAGTTGGCCTTACAATCACCTTATTTTGTACTAATTTGATTGTAATTATTGAAACACCTCCTTAAAGTCCTGAGCTTACGCATACACCTTCTTTTGTGCATAATGGATAGAAGGATTCATATGAATAAGAGTGTCAATGCTATGATCTTAGATGTTGGTGGCCATGAAAGAATCTCCTCTAACCTGTTAGTGCTTCTCCTCTCATAATCAATGATTAGATGAAATTGTTGGAAAAATCCTATCCATTTGTAATGTATGGATTTCTATAGCTTACTCGAGGCCTATAAATAATTTTATAGCTAGTGATTAATGTGGATAATGGTTTCCTTCCCCATCATATAGTGATTACACTTCTTAACAACTTGAACCAAGACTTAGAGTTCCTTGTCATTGATGAGCGCCAGTATCGCAGCAAGGATGCTGCAACTCCTGGGCTACCAGTTTTGCAGGGTTCGTACAAACTTGGAGGTGACAGTGTTGTATGCACAAGTAAAAGTGATGGTTCTACCTGTTGTCACTATTCAGCTGGTGAGATACCACTAGGGTTCCAAGACAGACTTCTATGGAGTCAGAGGAAGCTTGTTTCTTTGATGGAAGAGAGGCAAATCTACTCTAAAGAGTTACTCTACTGTAGTAATGAAAAAAACAACATGTAATGCTAAACTACCCCATACCCTAATTAACCATTTAAGAAGCTATGCTAAGAAGAAATGCTAAATAAACAATAAACCAATGCTACTATCTAAGCTGCAAAAGTAAAAAGCATCAAACAATACTAAGGCGCAAGAAAAGAAACTAAACTAACTTTGTTTTCTTTTTTGGTTTTTTTGAGGCAAAATCAAGTATGCAAACTAATTGTTCTTGTGGATGTGACAGGTGGATGGAAGGTGTTTGAGGATGGCTAGAAGGCTTATGAAGTGGTTGGATGGTGTGGAGGGGTCCTAGGAGGCTTTTTGTGACTTCCTAGAGGTTTCCCATCAATTCGGCCTCAAAATAGGCCGTTTCAGGAAAACCTACAAGATGTACTAGAAACCTACAGGATGATCCTGTAGGAATTACAAGAAACCTACAGGATACAGCGGAGAGCTAATTGTGAGGTGATGGAGGTGTTGGGAAGCTTTGGAAAGGTGTGTGATGGGTGGAATGGTGTGTTAGGATGTCTAGGAACACTCAGGAGTCAATATTCAAGATAAGAGATGAATAGATTCGCTCAATGTATTTAGGAGAATTTCAATGAAAAATGATGAAAAACTAGTGAGGGTGATGGTGAAACAAGGGATGGCTAAGGTGGATGAAGTGGAAGGTGGCTGCTAGTTATGAAGTCTTAGTTTCCTGTTGAAGTACCTGCTCTAATTAAAACATGTGTGCCTTCCAAGAACTATGCAACAAGATACATCTTCATAAACTAGAAAAGCATGAATCAATTGCCTATATTATGCATGAAGAAAGTTGCTGAAGGGAACGAGAGCATGAGTGAGATCTTATTGCAGAAATGAAGATGGAGAAATATGACAATGGAATCTACCTTGCAACATGAACCAAATACTGAATCAAAGACAACAAACTCCAAAGCTCATACAAGAACTAGAAATCTGTGTTTTTGGGGCTACTGAAGGGTCCCTTCCTCAAGTCATGGTCCCATAGGGAGGAAGTGAGGCCAAGACACCTGCTGACAACCTTGTGGTGATCCTTTTTCTCCTGCTAACCTTCTACTTAAAAGAAGGCACAAATGGAAGCAAACTATCACACAACCAATCTAACCTACACTGTTATAATGGGAATGCATCTACGAAGCAAATTAACAATTAAGTTATGAATCTACACTAGCATACATGTACAATAAAGAGGAGCCTCGACTGTTAGGGTTGGGCCCTAACCCAAGATCTTCAACCCTCTGAGTTAACTTAGTGTTGGCTCAAAATAAAACTCATTCTTATTACCAAAACAATAGATTACATCAAAAGATTGTCACAAGTCTTGTAGCTCGAAAATAGAGTAGAGTTTTACAATAAAAATCTGAATCCTACTATGGCCCTAGGCCTCTTTACTTATGCATTTGAATTCTCCAATGACTTCCTTAAAATTAGGAAGGCTCAGCTCCCAAACTCGAGATAAACTGGTGCTTTGTCTTTTCACTTGTTCGACTGCGTTCTCGTTCTCATAATTTGGTTGTTTGCACTCCGAGCTGATGGAGGAATATTCGAATGGAGGGGTAGTAAATGAGGAGGATTTACCTCCTGTAATCCCTCTCCCTTCTCCCATTCAAGTTTTGAGCTTGGTCTTGCCAAAATTCCTTGCTTTTATCCTTTAATCCTGCATTAAATGCACATTAGACCACAAAGCAAAATCTCCAACTCTAACTCATCTCATAAACAAAATATAATCAAAAGTATGCAATAAGTTATGAGAATAGTTGGTTTGACTAAGCTAGGAGGTGAATTAAGGCCCATATAATTACCCAATGATGAGGCTCATCAGTCATATGTAGGTTAGTTCAAGAATCACTAATGAAAGATCCTAGAGTGAAGAAATATTGGCTTACCTCCTTGAATCAAAAATGTTCATACAACACACCCACTTGGATTTGTCTCCACTTTGAATCGATTTGTAAATTAGGCAATGTGAAAACTAGTTCTTGAAGGATATTCTGTTTTAGGTAGTCAAAAAGTTTTTACTAATTCTCTTCGAATTGAAAACACTTTCCACTAGATGTTATGGCATGAAGTGGTGAAACCATTACTAAAAAGGATACTATGAACTTCCACAGGTACTATTTTTGCCCAACAAATATCCTGAATTCAATGACATTAGTTGGATTGGTCATTTTTCAATGGCCTCTATCTTTACAAGATTTATCTTAAGCTCCACTCCATTGCTCAGATACCTCAAATACACCAATCACTCGTGAGCATACTCATCTTTCCTAAATTTTTCTTGCAACTAATATATTTTAATATTTTCTAACACCGGTGACAAACATGAGTTGTGATCCTCCCAAGTAGTGCAATAAACCAATATGCCATCCAAATACATTATTACAAATGAACTAAATAAGAACACAATACATCATTCATTGCATCGAGAGGCACTCTCCATCCCAATATGGAAGAGATGTTGTAATGTCCTATCAAACATATATTGTAATGTCATGTGTTGTCCTGTTAAACATTTTGAATTGATCAACTTACATAAAAATAAAAAATTAAATTAAATTAAGAAAAAAGTAAAATAAAATAACTAATAATTAAAGGTATTAATAAAACATTTTGAATTAATCAAATTATATAAAAAGAAAAATAAAACAAAATAAATTATAAGTATAATTATAATTAGTTAGAATTAAGAATTAAATCATCTAAGATCCATGTTTATTTTAGAGCTACTAAATATCAAAGGATCAAATCTCTTGAAGTGCAAACCTATTTTAGAATAAAAAGAAATTCATTCCTCTAAACTTTTAATAACTCCTTATGATAGATCATAAACTAAAATAAATCTAATAAATAACATAAATATATACCATTGATATATCATTTTAATAGAATAAAACAAAATAACTGCATCCTTAAACATCCTATTATTAATCTACAGTTATAAAACCTTGATATCATTAAGTTCTTATTTGTAATGGTGATCTAAACCCAACGATGAGACCATATTGTAACGATTGAGGTTTGTTTAATAGTTAATATGATTTCGATTTTATAATAATTTTTTTATAAATGTAATCTTAGATCTTATTAAATTATTAATATGATTTATATTTATAATATTATTATATAGAATTTGTAAATATCTATAATTTATTTTATTTTAATTTATTAATATATTTTTTTTATAAAATTTCATTGGATGAATTTTTTTCATTAATTTTTATTTTGTAAATTTAAAACTTTGTAATAATTAAAAATAGATATTCAGAGATAAACACGAAGGAGTTCCAGACAACAGATTTTGACCCCCTGCTGTTTATAGTCATTGAAAGTAATTGCATATCTACTAAAAAAAAGATTCAAATGTGGCCACGCTCACAATGCCAAGGCTGTCGGATTATAGTTAGAACATGACAGGACTTGATATGAACGAAACGCATGCTTGAATTGTTAACCTTTTTTCTTTTCCTTTTGAGTTGGTCAATAGTTCATGTTGTTAGAAAAAAATTAATTAATTGCCTTACAACTAATTAAATTAGTTTACTACGATATAGTGTTCAATATTTACCCATATATTATATTTGGACTCAGAGTGAGTCCAAATACATCAAATTCTACTATTGGATTACATTAAGGAATACATCAAATTCACCGAAGACCATAATTTTTTTTTTTTGGCTAATTTTGTAAAAAAAAATTAACAATTATAATGGTTGAAATGCTTAATCATTTTTTCTTTTATAATCTAAATCGATTCAACCTATAAAATATTTAAAATTTTAAAAATTTACAATTATAATTTAAATTTCCAAAAATTTCACTTAAATTTTAAGAAAATCCAAAATTCCAGGACAAAATTATAGCCATCTTGAATCTATTCCGTTACATATATTTTACATGCACTTGGCGGCCAAGTACTTTGTATAGGAGTTTGATATTTTTGACACAGTACTTACCCCACAATCACACAAGATTTTTCTATAACAATATTGTCAACGCTTTGGAGAAATAATATAGTGTCTGCGCTATGGCTAGCAATACAACTAGAAATTACAGACGGTGAATGTGGCATTCTAATTCACTTCACTCACGCATCAATTTGTTGGCGAGAAACTTGGGATCATGTAGCTGTCACTTTAGTCACTCGGGAAACATTTTCAATGGATTTCTTTCCTTGGTGATCAGAGATGTGAAAGTGTCATGGAATTTTTTCTTTTGGTGATTAGAGATGTGAAAGTGTGTCATGAAAGTAGGGATGTTATTTTCATATATTGCTTGATATATAAAAATAGAAAATGTTTTAAGATTTTATATATTAATTATATTTATTAATGTAGTTGTGTTATTTGATGATTTATATGTGGGGTGGATTTGTTGACCATGGTTGGCCATGATGAAGAGGGTTGATGAGGTTTATCATGGTTGATGAGGTTGAGTAAGGTTATAAAAAACAGAGTTACCTCATATTGACCAAGTTTGACCATGGTCAACCATTAATGTAATATTAATGTTACATCAATTTAATAATTTTCCATTAATTTTCGTTATTGTTACATTAATGTTATATTAATATTAACCACTATTGACCAAAGTGACAAAGGTACATGTTACATTAATGTTAATATTAATTCTACATTCATGTTGCAAAAATGCTTGCATTAATGGTTGAACTGGGTTGATGAAGTTTACCATGGTTGAAGAGGATTGACCATTATTGGTCAAGGTAGTTCATGGTTGACGTTGGTTTAACAATTTTAACCATGTAACATGGTTACAATAATGTTACATTAATGTTGAGCATGGTCAATGTTACATTAATGTTAGAAAAATGGTTAAATTAATGGTTGAAGAAGTTCAAAGGAGTTGACCATGGTTGAAGAGTGTCAACCATTGTTTCTTAAGGTAGGTCATCTTTCCCCTGAGTTGAACATGATTGACATTGATTATGATGGTTGATTTTCATAGAACATGATTAACAATTACCGGGGTTGGCCTCAGTTAACCATGATTAACAGTGATTACTATTGTTGAAATTAGTCAACCATGATTAATAATGATTACCATGGTTGACCAAGGGTTAAGAGGAATATTATGGTTGACCTTGGTTTACTATTGGTGACAAGGTTGACCGACAATTAAGAGCATTGATTGTGTATGAACATTTTTGACTCAACTTGACCACGGTTAACCATTAGTATAGCAATGTATTTATCTTACATTAATCGGTCAATGTAGAATTAATGTTGTTAGTTGTTGCATTGTCACATTAGCGTTCACCATGGTTGACAATTGTCAACCATGGTTAATAATGATTTATATTACACTAATGTTAATAAAATACATCATCGAACGTTGTAAACCCTAAGGTAACACTGTTGTTGAAATACATCAATGTCTCAAAAATGATTCGCCATGCACATAATAATGCTTTTGTCACATTTACATTAATGTTACAAAAATGGTTGACCTTAGCTGACCATGGCTTCCCAAGTTCTCTATGATATATGTTGTTTGACTATCGCTAACTATGGTTGATTATGGTTGAATTTTGTTGACTATCATTAACTATGGTTGAATATGGTCAACCCATAGTTGAGTAAGGTTGATTGTTGTTCACTATGGATGACAATGTTTGAAAATGGCTTAAGAGGGTCAATGATGATTGAACATGGTTGACAATGTTGATGACGACTAACTATGGTTGACGAAGGGTTAATAAGGATCAACCATTGGTGACCATGGTAGGAACATAGTTACCGATCAAATGAGAAAATTACCGAGTACCCGGTTTTCTGAGGTAGCAAAAAATCACCCGATTTTGAAAAGTGGTGATTCAGAACACACCTTTTTTTTCTTGGAGCTTATTTTTGGGACTTTAAATTTTCTTATGAACATTTTTTTTAAATGTTAGTGATTTTCATGTTGATTTTGAAATGTGTTGATGTAGCATCAACACTTTTTTTCTAGAGAATATTTTTAACACTTTAAATTTTTTTATGTATCAAGTATAAACATTTTTTTTAAAATGTTAGCGGTTTTCATACTACTTTCGAAAAGTCTTGATGCAGCATCAACCCCCTTTTTTAGAGGGCTTATTTTTGACACCTTAAATTTTCTAATGTATTGGGCATGGATAATTTTTTTTAAAATGTTTGTGATCTTCATGCGAATTTTGAAAATCATCATTTTTTTAAGACATATATTTGACACTTAAATTTTTTGATGTACTAAGTATGCACGAAATTTTCTTTAGATGTTAATTATTTAACAATTGTTCAAGTTATATTAATCCTCTTGTTTCATCCTAATATGTTTGTTTTTTAAGGGATTTCAAAACATGTGTTCTTTTGCAATTTTTTTTATAATGAAATTTTTAATTATTTTTACAAAAAAAATAAATAAATAATGGCATTAATATTTTCAGGTTAAGATTCTTCATAAATTATATATAGTTAATTAATACTTCAATACACAAAAAATCATATATATATATATATATATATATATATATATATATATATATATATAGATAGAGATAGATAGATAGATAGAGATTCTAAACAAAATAAAATAAAAAATAAATATCAATCAATAAAAGAAAAAACAAAAAACATACACATAATTTAAGGGGAAAAAAAGGAAAAAATTAAATAAATAAAATTGAATTAGCTAATTTAAAAAACAAAATAGAAACTATTATATTTTTTTCTAAATAAATAAATAAAAATTAAAAACAGTAAAAAGACCATTAAAAAAAAATAAATCAAAAAATTTGAGTTAAATTTTTTTTTATTTAAAAATAAATGAAAAATTAAAACATTGTAAAAATATATATAAAATATAAACCTCAAAAATATATATATAAAAATATATATATATATATATATAAAATAAAAAATTTAAAAATTTAATAATTGATTTTTTTAAACATTGCAATATTTAAAAATAAAAAATAAAAACTTATTTAAAATTAAAATTTTAAAAAAAATAAAAAAATTAAAATTAATTAATTAAAATTTTATTAATTGGAAATTATTTAAAAATATTAAATAAAATTAAATTTATAAAGAATTATTTAAAAGTTTATAAGTTACAATTTAAATATTTTGAAAATTATAAGGGTCGTTTCCGAGAATCGTCCCTCGGCTAGGCGCGGGTTTGAGGGTCGACCGAGTTGGCTTCCAGGTTGCTCGATCAAGCTTGGGGTTGGCTCTCAGGCCCCCACTTGGATCATGGCCGATTGCCGGAATCTACCCTTGGTCAGCCGAGGACTAAGGACCAATTTTTCTTCTTCTTTTTAACAAAAAAACACTATATTTTGAATTAAAAAAAAGTTGTGTTTAAATAATTTAAAATTGCCATTTTAAAAAAATTAAAATTATAAATTTTTCAAATTTTTAAATAATGTTTTCAAAATTTTAATTGTTTTTAATAATTTTTAATTAATTTTTTGAAAAACTTTTCATATATTTTTTAAAAATTTTATTTTTAAATAATTGATTTTTTAAATTACTATTATTTAAATATTTATTTTTTATCTTATTTTATTTTATGTTATTTTTTTTTAATTATTAAATTTTGTTGTTTGTTTTTACATAGCTTTGTAATTGTTTTATTTTTATTTTTTTTATAATGTTTATGTTTTATATTTTTTTAACAATGAGTTTTCTTATATTTTCTTAATATTCTTTTATTTTTAATTTAATAATTTTCATAACTCATTTTTTTATGGTTTTTTATTTTTATTTTAGTTTTTTTTTTTTAATGTTTTTAATATATTTTTTAACATTTATTTTTTTATTTAAAAGAATAGCTTTTAGTTTTTATTTAATTTTTGTTTGTTTGTTTATTTTTTTAATTATCTAGTTCACTGGTTTTTTAATTAAATTTTAAATTTTTTCATATCTATATATATATATATATATTCAGAGTAGTTCCACCACTTGGATGAGACTCACAATGCCTTGGCTATCAGCTGTCAGGTCTTTTCCTTCATATCCCATCTTTTTCATTAGCTTCATTCCAATCCCTATAGTGTGTTTTTCAAATGAAGCAAAATCATCATCATAATGAGAACATGAAACTAAAGAACCAATGACAATGTTTACCTTAATTGCCAATTCTAAAGCGGGAGATGATGGCTTCGCTAAGCGATAATTACACTTCAACTTTTTCGAGGCCGCTTATGTGGCTTGTAGTTGTAGTTGTAACCTATGCTTATCCTCTTCTTCTTCTTCTTGTAAGCTTCTCAGTTCAACATTCTCTACTTGAATGCTTTGGTTGATCTCCTCATGTCCTTGGATATATGAACTCTTTGGTGTTCTTCTCATCTTTGTTGCAATACCTATTGCAATATTCGTCTCATCACCTAAATCAGAACCCAGGTTAGTTGGTCCATCACCTGCAACCCAAATAGTTGTCATCTTAATTTGATTTCCTAAAAAAGAACTTGGCTCAATTGGTCCAACACCAGTAATCCCAGTAGTTACAAATATCATCTCATTGTTTGAATTGGTTCAAATGTCTTGTTGTAGTGTAGCAACTATCTTCTACATCCATTTTCCACCTTACTTCTTTGTCTTCAATTCTGGATGTAATTTCCAGTAGTGCTCTTCATCATGACCTTCTTTCTTGCAATGAGTGCAAGAGGGATTTTCTTCCCTTTTCCTTGTTATCATTGTCTTCTTTGCATGATTGTCTTGTTCATACTTTCCCCTACTTTCAAGGTAAATGGATTTCACACTAGACACTTCAAGAAGAGCAGGCCTAAATAACAACAATGAATGTTGAAGATAAGTATGTAAAGAGCCAATATATTTCATCAAAATATTAGGTGAATATAAAGTAATTCCCAATGCTAAAGCATGCTTCCTAAATTCCTCTGTGAAAATTTAAACATTTTGACCTTTTCCTTGTCTTAAATGTTTCTATTCTATCATGTCTTTCTATTGATATGCCAGTGGATAAATTTTCCCTTTTAATACAGAAATGAATTCAAACCTAGAATAAAGGAGTTTGTTAGAAACACTGAGTGGGTGGGCGTGGGGGTGTGGTGAATTAGTATTTCTTTTTTTTTGCGGAAGAAAGTATGGATCCTTCTATATCATTGAGTCAAAAAATAATGTACAGTATATACAAACATCCACTCTACGTCAAAGAAGCAGAAGATAAGTCAGAGCTTAAGCCTCTAAGGGCTACACCGTACAACTTTACATCTAAAAATTTAAGCCTAAGAAATAACTAACATGACTTCAGACTAACCCTCAGAAAGCCCGCGAACTTTCGCTCAACCTCCCTTCCGTAAACCTAAACTCATAGAACCAACTCATCAAATCATGAAGATCGTCGGCTGAGGAGAAAGACGCCTAGCTAAAGACCCCGAAGTTTAACTGTCTTGCCCCACCAAGTTGTTCTGTCCCATACAACCGTTGATTTGCCACATTCGAATCCAACGGATGAAAAAGATTTCGTGTAGGACAAGAAGGGGGAGTGTTAATCTGCGATGGAGGGCAGTTTTCAGAACCCTCACCCTTCCAGGTGTTGCAGGATGAGTGGGATCGCTGCGAAAATGCCAAAACCATAACCACTCTGACGGCAGCGCAATCATTCGAAAACCGCTTGGGAGGTGGTTTTGCAGTCTGGACCCCGAAGTTTGAAACCACCAATTGCCGAATGCCCTGATTCCTCTTGCAAATGCAAAACATCCTCGCCATGGTTGGGATATTGTAAGGGTGAGAGTGTTCCATCAAGCAAAGACTTATGGGAATCATCTGAGATCTTCATCATGCTTGCACTTTGAGTATGGGCGACCAGACAAGGTTCTTTTCTTTTCAACAAAATTTGCCCAAAATGAAGACACATTCTGGGGAAAATTAAATCGAGCTAGTTTCCATGGTTTTGAGTCTAAAGACATCCCTATCGCCTGCTCGTAGCACAAAGTTCTCAGTCTACTTGGACTCAACTCCTGCCATTTTATCGACACATTATTCTCTATGCAGCGGACTCCCTGGTTGGCCAGAAGATCCACTAGCTTATTAGCCTTTCTGCGAACATGGTGGAAACTGATAGTGTGCAGGCCCTGAGGATGGCTTTGAATTCTTTGAAAGACCCGACTTAGTTTCCAATGCTTAGAGACTTTATCCGATGCAGTTCTATTATGAATCTTTTGCACTGAGTTGATAATTAACTCCGAATCTGCCTCTATCAGGACATTTAGACAATTATCCTGCTTCAAAAAATCTAGGCATTGTTCCATAGCCATTAGTTTAGCCATGTTATTGGTGGCTATACGTAGGTGGCAATGGAAGATGAAAACAATACATCCCTCTGCATTTCTGAGGACACCTCCATACCCAGCTGATCCCAGGTTCCCTTTGGAAGCTCCATCAATGTTGTATTTTAAATAGCCTTCCAAGGGAGGATGCTAAAAATCTTTCTCCGTATCCAATGAAATGATCTTCCTGTCAAGGCCTCGGAGGGTGATTCCATACATCCCCAGCTGCCTGAGAATATTTAAATCTGCTTCTGAGGGGGGGTTTTTAGGGAAGTTGCGAACAATGATACTCATAGTCTCCTTGAGCTGATTCAAGATTATCTCCAGCAAGTGTTGCGGGGGCTTTTTTCCCCCTTAAAAATGCTTTTGTTCCTCTCCTTCCACACATTCCATATGATGAAGCTTGTTGTAAGAGCCCACGCTGAGTTAAGAATTTTATTTTCTGAAAAAAGAATTCCTCCAATTGCTGAGGGTACTAATGATGCTCCCTCCATCTCTATCAGATTGTTGAAAGATTGTAGCAAATAAGTCCCATAACCAGGTTGTGAAAATGTAGTTGTTGAGTAAATGTTCCAAGGTTTCTTCTTGAGCTTCACAGAGCAGGCATCTTGAAGGCCCCTGAACCCCTCTCTTCCTTATGTTATCCAAAGTCAGAATTTTCTTGTGATAAACAACCCACATGAAGAGTTTGATTTTCATCCACCCTTGATGCCTCCAAAGGTTTTGCTAGGTTTTGTCCGGAACCAGGGGATCCAACTCAAGGAGAATGCTTTTTGCTTCCTTAAGATTAAAGGTGCCCTCTTTGTTATTTCCCCATCTTAGTTGGTCTTGTCCCTCTGCCACTAAGATCTTCCTTTGCTCTACTATTTTCCTAAGCTCATCTGCTTTCATTTTAAGGAGATTGTTATTATGCAATCTATGTTTCTCCAGATTCTCCACTTATCCGTAAGATGAGAATGTATCCAGAAATCCTTAACCTTTGTTAAACCTTGGGAATCTGACTCCTGTTTAAGATCAAGGAAGTCTTCTCTTACCAGAATTGATTCTTGCTGCCACTTATCTTCCCAGAAAAGAGCAAGATTTCCTTCTCTGATTTCCCAAAAGCTATTCTCTTGTACTAGTCTTCTATTCTCCCATGCTTTGTTCCAAATATAAGAACCTTTTATATTTCCTTACATTCTTGTAAGATCACTGTTCTGCCAAGAACTAGCATATTTTTCTTTCGAGATATTTGCCCATTGAGTCTCTAGATACTAGACCCAGTGCCACCAAAGTTTGGACCCAAGAGCCTTACTGAGAATCTCTTGATCATCTAATCCTA
Organism: Pinus taeda; assembly: GCA_000404065.3. NCBI lineage: Eukaryota > Viridiplantae > Streptophyta > Pinopsida > Pinales > Pinaceae > Pinus > Pinus taeda. The sequence continues at coordinate 152,639 of APFE030461838.1, read as the reverse complement.
GCCCTCCATGGTTCTTGGGCTTACAAATTTTATCCCAAGACACCAAGGCCCATTTCCTCTTAGTCTCCTGCTTGCCCCAAAGGAAGTTTCTCTGAATATTTCTAAATTGCTGAAGGACCCCTTTTGGAGCTGGCAGGGCTGATAACATGAAAATAGGGATTGCTTGAAGCACTACTTTTGTAAGAACTAACCTGCCAGCAAGGTTTAAAGCTCCGAAGGTCCATTTACTGACTTTGTCCTACAACTTTTTGATCAAAGGTTCCCATATACTTTTGAGCATGGGTTTTGCAGTTAGAGGGACTCCTAAATATTTTGAAGGAAGTGAATCCCTTTGAAAGCTAAGAATTCTAGAGGTGTTTTTCTGAATAGAAATATTGGTATTGAAGAAGAAGATTTTTGATTTGGAGAGATTAACTTCGATACCTGAAGCTGAGGCAAAAAGATTTAGAATTTTTTTGTAGTTTGAAGCTTCTTGGACTGTGGGGAGTCCCTGTAGCATGGTATCATCTACAAATTTTTGGTGAGTCAGGGCTTGCCCATTATTAGTAAGCTGCAGACCTTTAATCTTTCCTGATGATTTGACCTGCTTTATAGCTCTCCCCAGTCCTTCCATCATGATGATAAAAAGAAAGGTGGAGAGCGGGTCACCCTATCTGAGGCCTCTTGAGGGACTGAAAGTCTCTGAGGGAGAGCCATTGACCAGTATAGAAAAATTGGAGGAGGTCATCAGTGCCATAACCCATCTGACCCAGTTGTGATCAAATCCAAATGCAATTAGCATTTTCTTAAGGTAGACCCAATTTGCCTTTTCATAAGCTTTGGTAATATCTAATTGCATGATCATACCCGCCTGCTTCTTGCTAGTTAAAGAGTGCACCATTTCTTGCGCTTGAATGATGTTATCCAGAATTTGTCTGCCTTCCACATAACCCAATTATTCCCCTGACACCAGGACCGGAAGCAGAAGTTTGTGTCTGTTATCCACAACCTTCGATATAATCATTTAGATTACGTTGCATAGGGCTATGGGTCTGTATTTATCCGGTGTCTGAGCCATCTCCTGTTTGGGGATCAGGGTGATGAAGGATGTATTGAGGGCTTTCAGAATGGTTTTGTTTGACCTGGAATCCTCCACAACCTTCAAAATGTCCTGCTTAACAATGTTCCAGCAAGCTTTGAAAAAGTCCACATTAAAATCGTCCGGGCCCAGGGCTTTGCATTCTGCATGTCTTTGAGGATGTCACTTAGCTCCCCTTCCGTTACTGGTCTATTAAGGTTGAAGTTGTCCTCTCTGGATACCAGTTTCAATACATTACTAGTTATTTCCCTGATGGATTGCTCTCTATCTAAATTATTCTCCTGTGTTATACCTTGGAAGTGGTGGACTAACACAGCTTCTATAGTTTTATGGGAGATTTGAAGTTCCCCTGCTTCATTCTTGATCGAAGAGATGCTATTGTGAAGTCTATTGGCCATGGAGGTTCTATGAAAAAACTTAGTGTTGTGCTCTCCTTCTTTTAGCCGTTGAACTCTGGACTTCTGTCGCCAAAATATTTCCTCTTGTTTACATAGATTCTCCCATTCTTCATAATGTCTATTCGCCTGCTCACTGATATCTTTATCAAATATCAGAGCTTGGTTGAGAACCTGCATTTTGTTTTCAACTACTCTCTTTTCTTCAAAACTATTACCAAAATCCTTCTTGTTCCATTCCTTAAGCCGGAATTTGATGTGTTGTAGTCTTTTGTGAAGAAGATACATTCTGGTCCCTTGAATCTACAAGTCCTCTGACCACCATTTCTTAATGTTGCTTGTGAAGTCTAGGTGTGATAGCCAGATATTTTCAAATCTGAAATGTTTGTTTCTAGGAGTGCCTAGACCCTTGATTTCCAATTGAATTGGCCAATGATCTGAGCCTCCAAAGGGAAGAACTCACGCTGATACCTCTTTACCATTCAACATAAGATTCTCAGAGATGAAGAATCTGTCTAGCTTTGAGGCAACAAGGGCATCTCCTCCCCTCCTGTTATTCCAAGTAAAGAGACTAGTATTCCAATTAGTGTCAACAAGATTTATGTTGTCAGAAAAGGTTTGGAAAGCCATGGAGTCCTTACTTAGAGATCTTGTTCCTCCTTCTTTCTCTGAAAGGGATTTAATCATGTTGAAATCCCCTCCCATGATCCAGGGTATATCTACATGTCTGTTCCTGAGAGCCACTAGGGAATCTAGAAACTTAAGTTTGTCATCTATTCTCTGAGGACCATAAACATTTGTGACCAGAAGGTGTCCCTTTCTCCTACCGGTTGAATAACAACCGATAAGTAATTTCTGGAGGCCTCAGCATCCAGAATGCAAATTTTGTGGGGATTCCATAGGTTGAGTATGCCCCCTGCTATATTCTCTGCTTTTACTTCTAGAAACTCATAGCTGCTGAGCCATTTGCTGTGGATTTGTCTTACTTTTTGAATGGAACATTTCGTTTCTTGGATGAAAATTATATCTGGTGTTTCTTGTTTCATTCTATTACTAAGCATTCTCTGCTTTCTCTTACTCCCTAGACCTCTAATATTCCAAGATGTCAACTTCATTATAAAAGATTTGTAAAGGAGCAACTGGCTAGATCTTTCATCTTACCTGAATCAATCATCAGCTTACCACACCCCATCAAGAGTTCATTCTTCTTTTTCCTACCTCTTTTCTTGCCTGGGTTTCTAGTAGCTAGTCCCAACGTAGTTTTCATCATTTTCACCCCCTGGTTGTTCTGCTTATCTATGTTGTTCACTCGCTCTAACTTCTCAGTTTGCGTTCTCCATAGAAACGGTTGTTGTATTCTACTAAGTTCTTCTTGAGGTAGCGAATCCACTCCTCCCATAGTACCCTGCCTTAAGAATCCTTCTAGGTCTAGGTTTTCTTTGTCAAGAATTTCTAGTAGTTCATGGTCCTCTGGGTTCGTATCATTCTAAGTCATATCCTGATCCATTTCTTGTTCAACATCGCTCATAGTGGCTTCTTTCTGGTACTCATTATTTTGTGATGTCCCTGGTTTTTTTCCTTCTCCTTTTCTACAGAAATCCCTTCCATTGCTTGATCTTCTTTGGTAATCTCTTCCTCTTCCTGAAGCACCTGAAAAACTATTCTCCCTGAACTATTGTCCTTCGCGCTGCTGATTTTTCGCTCCTCTTTTACCTCCTTTACTTCGGTTAACCACTTTCTGGAAGCTATATGTTTCTTCCATTGTGTTGATTCCACTTTTCTTTATTTCTTTGTTGAGCGGATAGTCTCTGAAAACATGTCCATGTTCATGGCATTTGCAACATCTAAATGGAATGTGCTCATAGTCTACTGTTTGCACCCATTCTTCATCAAAAAATTCCAAGATTATCTCCTCCAACAGAGCTCCTGATAGATCCATTTCCACACATATTCTAGCAAAGGAAGTATATTTTCCCCTTCTAGTGGCTTCAGAGGCTTTAACATAGTGACCTAATTTATTTCCTATGGTCGCTAATGATTCATTTTGCCAGTAATCAAGAGGTAGAGAGTAGAGCCTTACCCAGACCGGCACTGAAGTAAAGTTTCCTTTTCTGGAACAAAGTTCATCATCCAAGGTCTCATGTAGAGCCCTGCAACAGCATAGAAGTAAGGCCCTCCTTCAAATATTCTATCCTTGTCTTCAATATTTGTGAACAACACCGTAAAGAAACCCTTAGACCCGAGATGAAGATCTATGCTCCCTTTAAGTTTCCAATGGTATCTAATCCACGACTGTAAAGCTTTTTCAGTGGGCCATAGTCCCATGAACTTACAAATGATGGCATATGTCCCCATGTGCTCCCTGTGCGACTGCAGCTCTGGATTATTTAAAATAACCCTGGGAGTTATGTCTGTTTTGGGTTTACAGGGTCCCTTGCTTTTCTTGTCTTTAGTTTCCCATTTTTTGTCTTCTACCTCTTTGTCTTTTGTGCTATATTGATCCTTTTCTATGGGTTCTTCTGTTCCCTCTTCCATCATTCTTTTTCCTTCCACCCCTGTTTCCTTAGCATTTTCTAGCGGCTTCTTGCCTCTACTGGCCACAGCCTCCTTGTAGGAGGAAGTGGAGCCCCCTCCTCTACCACCCTTCATAGAGCTCTCTGACTGCCCCTGTTTGCGCTGAACGTTGTTCGCTCTTCGCTGCTCGTCTTTTGTCGTCTGTTTTTTTCTTGTGAATTAGTATTTCATTTGTATATGTATTTTACTTATTTTTATTAATTTCTTCAATCATCATTTAATTACGTATTCATTATGCTGTAATTATGAGCTATAAAGAGTAGATAAATCATAACATACATCATCACATAAGAATACCAGGATTTTAGGTGGAAACCCAATGTGGGAGAAAACCATCGATGTTGTTGTATTTGCCTTCTTCCTCTTAATTATAAGGAAAAATACTCTTACAATTTTGCACTAGCGTAGACTCTTACCAACATGCAGGATCCTACCTGTAAGAGGATACAACCTTCACTTATTCTCCAGCACCCACTGAAAGGGAGATACAACCTTCTAATTAAGTTTACTGGCTCCTACTAGAAGGAAGCTTTGACTCCATTGCTGAAATATCTAACCCTGAATAGCTTGTGGATAATGTTTCATAATATTTAATACTATTGCTAGCTTGTTGGGGCCCGACCCAGCTTCAGAAGTGATTTAGCCAAACAAATCCTGAAACTACCAACCCTTAAGGCAACATTCTGCGGTGCACAGACTGAGGTCTCACCCGAGGTAGTATGGGAAGTTGTTGGAACTAGGTTTTCACACGCTAGGGATGTCTTGATGAGGTTTGGGAAGTTCGCGAACTGAACTTGTGCACTTGCGCTGCTCCGCGCAGTTGTCTGACCTTCGCGTAGCTCTATAAGGAGCACAAAGAGGTACTGTCTAGATCCCTTGTTCTTACTGCGTTATTATTATAGATCTGACCTAATTTTGTGGGCCCAGCATTCTCATTAATCATTCAACATTCATAACAAGTGCAAACAATCATAAACTGTAAATATATGCATAAAAAAATAACAGAAGCATAAACACACAGATCTACGAGTAGATGCACAATATTTAAGAATCAACTTATCTTTTATTAACTTTTGTTCCGTTACAATCCCAACTCTGCCTTGCGCACTCAGCTGCAAGGGTCCGCACACATAGCTACGGACTCTACCAAGCCTCCGCGCACATAGCTACAGAGCCTCTCCTTACTAATACAACCAGGGACTCAGAATTACAAACTCAGAATGAAATCCTTCTTCAAAAACCCATAATACTTAAGATCAACCCTAAAAACTAACTCTACCCTTAGAGCCTCACTCTATTTATACATTCCCATGGTCCGCGGACCATGGGTATGCCAACACATTGTATATTAAATTACAATATTTTAGGGCAGACAACCTTAGACTCTCGCACCCCGCGCCCGCATTTCGCGGGGTCTTACATTACTTTTGACCAAAATTCGGGCTACAAGCCCCAAAAATATTCTATGGGGGGGTCCACTGCCCAACAAGCTCCCAACTTAATCATCGTGACTCATCTCGAGTCACTCGGCTGGTGCGGTGATCTTTGCTCGGAGTCCATCCAGCAAATTTTCTGCTTTGCTGATGTCTTCCACACAATCTTCTGCTATCTGCTGTATCAGTTGTGCGTGACTATCTGATGCATCATTGTCAGAGGCACCTTATTACCTTCGTACATATGTATCCTGCATGTGATCTAGCTTTGCCTCGATCATGGTGGTGACTATGAATGCTTCCTCGAGCCAAGGCTGGATGCGTGCTTTAAGCCTTGCTTCTTTTTGGCGTGCAACATGCACCTATTCCTTCAGAGCCTAGGCCTCCACATCTTGGCCAATTACTGAGTCAGGGCAACCATCTTCATGGTCCCCTAAACATTGTCATAGGCCTACTGCAACTCCTGCTGCTTCTATCTCTAACTACTGTAGCATTGGGTCTTCCTGCAGTGAAGTAAGCATGAAGAGGGACTGATCCAACAATCCTGTGCAGTCCTGCACAGCGTGCTCTATTACTTCCAACCCCGATTGAATGGTGTGGTGGTGCTTCTCTTTGACTTCCCAGGGTGTGGAGGGCTGTGCCTTCAGTCATAGCTCCGCGATCTGTAAGTTGAGCTCCAACTGAACCTTTGTGGCTTCCTCCTAGGTCTTGTGGACTCCTGCTGCTAGTTGGTGAATCTTTTCCGCAGTGGGGAGTGCCATCGGCACGACCAACTCCAGTATGCTACTACAAGCCTCCTCCATGGCCTGTTTTAGTTCCTGGTTTTGTGCGAGTAGGTTGTCGCGCTGCAGGCTGAGCTGTTTTAAATTGAACTTCTGCTCACTCAAGACTTGGAGGGCGCGGCCCTCCTTGGCATGAAGCTCAGCAGTTAGCCCATCTTGCAGCTGGTATAGGGTTTCTCTAGGAAGGGCGGCCAAATTCAACCCCCAACCCCTCATGTCACCCTTGGCTTCAGTTAAGACTTCACCTTCTGGTAACACCAAAGTGTTCATTATGTAGGCGCACAACATTTGCTCAGCTTCGAATGCACCTTTCGCAAGGTGCAGTGTCATCATTCCTAGGGGTCGCACCTGTAATGCCTGCAACTACGCTCTAAGCATCCCCAATATAGTTGTCTGCTCCATCAATAATTCTTCCAGAGCATCCTTAGTGACATCGCAAACTGGTTCGCCACTGTCAAGAAGGTCTCCCTCCAAGGTCTTCGTTGTCTTTGTCTTTTTCCATGTGGTTGGCTTCTCCTGGACACACAGCCTCTTGAGTTGGGTCGATGTTGGTGTAGCATCCGTGCATTTCTCTATCTCAGCCTCCCCCTGTATGTCCTACTTTGTGGACATTTCCCTACTTTTCATGGTCTCTTCAGTGGGTACAGTTGCGGGTTCTACTGTCTGCGTTGTCATTGCTGCCCCAGCTGCCTTCCGCTGCATGGCCGCTTCCTGTTCCTAGTGCTTTCTCTCTGCTAGCTTCACGATGCACAGCTTGGTTTCCTTCTTCCACTGCTGTGCTGTGATCCTTTCCAGTTCTGTCATGTCTGGAGTGCGCCACTCCAAAGACCATGCCGCCATCACATTGAAGATTGCATCATCCATTGTAATGAGTGGAAGCTTCACCCACATTTGGGCTAGATCCTTGTGCACCTGGATATACAGGTTATGCATATCCACCTTAAACTTTGTCGCGCTTTGCAAGTTGTTATATATGGTGGGGGAAAATCACGGCCTACGGTTGATCCATGTTCGTAAGCTCACCTCTATGAATGCCCAAAACACTTTTATCTCATGTATCCTCGTCGCATCTTTCGTTGCCCAAAGTGATGTGTACTTCATGACCTCGGGTAGGTTCCTCTCCATGGTGGGAAACTAGTTGTCCTCTATTAGCTCACTTGCAACCAACAGGATGGATAAGGCCAACCATGCATAGTGGAAGGTCTTACCCTGCTCCTGGGCTTCCCTACAATTCATCAAAAACTCATCGCAGAGAAACTGCACCCAGTTGAACTAGACCCCCTTTGCACACTGCTCTTCCAGCGCAATTACAGATGTTGGTACCTCGTCTACATGACATTTCCTCATGAGCTTACCGGCCAGCAGCTGGGTAGCTATGCACACCCCTTTGTCCTTGATGCTTGATATTACATACCCTTGCTTCCTCTTCTCTAGCTTATTTTTGGCCTTCATAGATTCTACGAGGGCCAAGTCGCTGCTCTTTCCTACTATGGTTGTGGGATTGTTTCCTTTGATGGGCAGCCGAGAAATTCGATGAATTAAATCAACCATAATGGGAATTAGCTCCTCCATCCAGAGATACCCATCGTGTACTAGAAATAGTAGCTGTCAGATGATAAAAATTGTCATGGGCGCACAGTAGTAGTGGAGTATCCATCGCAGATGGAGTAACCCAGCCTTCTCCACACCACGTAGCCATTTCTACTACAGTAATTTCTCCGCGACCAACTGTGGGAACTTCTCGCTATTTGCGAGGTCCCAGTCTTTGAAGTTGGTATTAGGTACCCATCCCAACGGCGGACCTTCAAATCTTATTTCATCTGGAAGAAGAAGGGTCTAAAGCACACTCTTCATGGCCTCCATGTCCTTCAGTATCTTGGTTGTCCCTTTCCATGGGGGGATGTAGGGGGGTAACTTTATTGCCGAAGGTACTTGGGAAACATTCTCCACCTCATCATCCTGTGCTTCAATTTGGGCGATTAGGGCTTGCAAATATTCCTCCTCCTCTTTTGTTTCAACAGTGATAGCTTTGCCCTTTTCTGCCATTCAAAATTTACTAAAGCGTGGGTCCCGTGGTGATACTCGGATTGGCCCCATTATCTGCATGTCCTTTTGTGGTTGCAGCATGCATGGGGACTTTGGAACCTCTGGTGTAGCTGCTACCTCTCCAGGCTCCTCCTAGGTCACATGGGGCTCTGGGGTAACTTCCGCAAATCGCACTCTGGTTCTCGCAGCCGTCATCATTTCTACACTGGAACCGTTTGGTCGTGTACTCACAGGTGGCAAGGTAGCTTGGTTCTCAATGCTCTGTACTGGCTCAAATTGTAAACAACCAAGTGTTGCCTTGAGGCTACCCCAAGGGATTTTATAGTAACGTTTGAATTTGAATTCGACCATTCCCTCCACTTCTGAGTCATTAATACCTCCTTGGCGGTAGATCATCCCGAATCTAGCTCTTAACTCCTATCTTAATGGCCCATTTCCCACTCCTTTCTACCTTAAAGTGGACCTCTTATCATGAACAGTGACATCAATGGTCACCTTCCAGCCTACCCGCGCAGCAGCGTAGCCCCTTACGCGTGACCGCAACCCCTATGACATAATGGCCCTGCGTGGAACCTCCTTGCCATGCCACTCTCCTATAGACTCGTTTATAGTCCCGTGCCCTCTTTCAACTGCTTGGAGCACTAAGACTATGCTTCCTACAAATAGTCAAGTGGTCGCACCCTTGGTACGAGGCTTCAATTTTCTTGCTAGCTCGGGCCACGGGCACCCTTCAAATACCTTTGCATCCATTAGTGCGTCACGTACTTCTTTGTATGGTACGATCCCCTGTTTAGTAAGGTGCGGTCGCGACCATGGTAGCAGGGTCACAACTCCTTCTAATGCAGTAGTAGGATTGGCTAGACTTGGTCCCATCATGCTTAGTTTCTTGTGGCCCGCTTGCACAACTTTGGTTTCCAGTTCACTGATTTCTTCATCCAATGTCACTCTTTTCTTCCTCAGTTGTGCCCAATCTTCATCGAGTTCACGAAGTTTCAAGCTCCCTCGCTAAATGGCTTCCTGTAACTACCTAATTCCTTTACCCAGGTTCTCGCATTCTGTCACAACTGTTGGGGTTGTGGTCTGGGAATTCTTCTTTGCTCTCCTGGTTTCATCCCTTCTTGTCAGTGTTGGGGTCATTTCCGTGCTCTAGTTTTTGCTTATGGTCCTACAAGACCATCAAACCGCTGGTACACGCAGGTCCTAGTTAGTTCGTCTTGCCTAGTGAACTATGTTCATGAAATCACATAGCTTTTTGACTGCTCTGTCATGGAATATTTTTGGAGTGCATCGCCTTCCCTACTGCTGCATTGGGTTCTGATTTTCGATCCCTAGTATAGGATGTGCTTGCACATCACATGTCTGCACCAATCGACACAGATGGGCATGTAGACTACTTCATCCTGGCTACCTGGCTCACATTTGTCATTGGGGACTTTCAAACTGTAAGCGCATTCATCTTCTACATTCATGCCAATTCCCCTTAGTCTTCTGATGTGTACTCCACCATCATGTGGGCATCACACGCAATGCCCATTCCAGTGCACCGTATCGCTGTTGTTCCAGTACTGCATTTTCAAATTTTTCTAAGAATTCATCCACTCCTATTACCCCATCACATGTTCGAAGTTCCCTTGCTTTGGTCGTCATGCACCACAGTGATCTAATCATCATGTTGCATTCAGCATTGTTACTTCGTGCAACCAGTTTTGCCCTTGTTCTATTTCTTCATCTAAATCCGAAGTATAGGAACTGTCATGCTCCCATGAGATTCTCCCCTCTACAGTTAGGTTCAATTGATCCTCGTCTTATGCCATTATCTGATAAATGCAATCCAGCTCATCATCGCTATCATCGTCACGCACAGGTTTAGTGTAGCGCACTCCTTCAGCTGGATCTAGCGGAACTACTACACGTAGAGACATTTTCTCAAATATCATCTTTCACTTTTTCAGGTTGATGACTGCATTCATATCAGTGGCCCAGTCTATTCCTAGAAACGCGAGGTAAGGGTTGCTGTCATCCAGAATCTCTATTACCTCAAAGTCCGTCTGCGTGCTCACGCCTTCGATATCCATTGTTACCCCTCGTAACCTCCCCATGGGAAAAACCTTTTGTTGGTTTGCCATCCATAATTGAATAGGGGACCACTGTAACGCAGGCCTGCCCATGAATTCCCATGACTGCTTTGGTAACACATTCATGTCTGAACCCAGTTCTAGGATTACCTGATCCATTTCATATTTGCCAATTTGCACAGTTAATCTCATTTCCCTCCCAGTGCGTAATGTATGCTTTCCTAATTTCTAGACTACATGCGGTTCACCTAACCCTGTGCACCTAGTTATCAACTCCCGTAGTCCTTTAACCACCCTATTGTCACGCAACAATTTCATGCATGTCTCTAAAAAGGTAGTAAGCATAGAAGGATCCATTCCGGGCACTGGTTGATCCTTACTACCTGAAGTAGAGGCCTCCTCGAAGCTCTTCTTAGCTTCCATAAACATCTCCTTTGTGCATTCCAAGTCAAACTTAGGTTCCTTTGTAGGAGCCTTGCAAACCCAGGTAACTTCCTCGGGCTGCTTCCCCTTATCTTCCCCTGTGGTCGCACCACTTCTAAGCATCATGTTCATGTTCGGGTCTTCTTTGAACAGTTCAAACCTCATCATTTGAATATTTTACATCGAAGTAGGTTGAAATACCCTTTTCTTGCGCATTTGCGCGATTAACGTAGGACAATCTACTACTTCATAATCGAATTTAGCATAGTATGAACAAGATAGTCTCATTGGGTTGGTACAATCGCAGGCGTAGTGCCCTAGTCCTCCAAAATTGTAACAGATTAACTGTTCGTGGCCCCTTCCTAGTCCCATTCCTCCTCGTCCTCGACCTTGCCCTTGAAATCCACCCCACGCCATTCCTGCTGTCGGGTCGAGGGCTCACATTTCTGTCTGCATTCCATAGGCTAGGGTTTGATCCATCATTAACTCATAGCTCCGACAAGTACGTTCATCATGGCCCACTAATCTAGAGAAGTTGCAAAACAATTGATGGGGAGTCTTTGTATACTTCTGCAATAAGTGACAGTCATCCATCATGTGCTTTCCTCCTATCTGGCAGATCACACACCATAATGTAGGTGTCGCACTTGGCCTTGCCTGTGCCTCTGGTCTCAACGACATTGGCCCCCCTCCTACCAAGTAGTTCGTGAAGACTGGGCAATGGTCTTTGTCATGGCCCTGGCCTTTGCATTTTATGCACCACACTTCTTCGTGTGCCTCTGGCCGTGGCGCCCTATCTTGCTTCAAACTCTGCATCTCTAAGCATAGATTTTGCATTTGTGCATGGATCTATTGGACACCTAATCTCAGATCCTATATCGGTGTTTCATGCAACCTCATCGCCATTTCCAACGCTTCGGCCTGGGTTGAAAGCTTCTGCTGTGACAATGTCGTCCTCAGGTGCGGTGTTAAAGACACCACAAACCATGTGTGGTGTTGTGCATCCGTTAGCGTGATATTAGCCTCGTGGATCGTACTCTTCAGTCTCTGATCTAGATCCCATGGGGTCTCGTCTGGAGGCATCATGGTCTCTTTAAATTCGATGATTGATTGTGTCTCTGATTTTGGTCAGCTAAATTCTCTGTACAGCATATTCTGGATATTTGTTATTCCTGCATTTGGGTGATCACTCAAGTGCTTGATATACCATGTCAGCGTGCGATCCTATAGCGCACTTACCAATGTGGCCTTCTTAATGTTGTCATCTGTGACCCCTTGTGCTTCCCACATTGCTCTTACCATGAACTAGAACTGATCTGTATCCTCATTCCCTACTCCTCTGAATACAGGTAACTTGATTGCGCTCGCCATACTGAACTGTGGGGGTGATGGAGGTGGGGTGGGTGAAGATGGAGGTGAAGTAGGTGAAGCGAGTGCTAGCGTAAGTGGAGGTGATAACTGTGGGATGCGGTGTCTTCTCAAACTCACCGCACTCCTCGAAGAAACCCGAGCGCACTCTTCCTTGCTCTCTTGTGAAGGTGAAATTAAAGGACTGTTCCCTAATCCCTCTATAGCTTTGTAGATCCTTCCACTCCACATCGTTCCAAACATTAATGTATTTGCATTACCATTTTTTCACATAACAACATCTTAATCCAGGTATTCAGGGATTTATGTACCTACCTCGCATTCCCTTGAGAAAACGTCATTCTGCTTCGCTATAGCTCACGATCATGTCTATCGTGAACTCAGTGATAAATCTCCCTATTATCTGGTCGAGCCAATGGTCCACAACCCATGCGATCTTATCTTCTGATGCCTCTAGTCTGCGCACTAACTCTAGAGTCCACACTATCGGTTGATCGAGCTTATACCTTCCCTGGTTGTTGGCTAACCTCACGATCCAATCATACAGCTCTGAAGAGAAGCACACGAAGAAGATCCTGTGGATTTCTGTATATATGTAGCTATCCAGCCACCTCTTCTCAGATATCTACAAAGTTCTATTTTCCTGTGTCATGAACTTGTGAAGCTTCTGCTCCAACCAATCTTCAATTTCCTTCTTCGTATGATTCCAGTGCTCTGACATCAGAAATCCCTTAGGTAGATCCCGATCCCGACAATGGAACCATTTGTTGGCTTGTTGGGCCTAACCTAGGTTCAGAAGTGATTTAGCGAAACAAATCCCGAAACTACCAGCCATTTCGACAACAGTCCATGGTGCGTGGACTGAGGTCTCACTCGAGGTAGTATGGGAAGGTGCCGGAACTAGGTTTCCGCACCCTAGGTATGTCTTGATGAGGTCTGGGAAGTTCGCGAACTGATCCTGTGTGCTGTACTGATCCGCGCAGCTGTCTGACCTTCACGTAGCTTTGTAAGGAGCGCGAAGAGGCACTATCTAGATCCCTTGTTCTTACTGCATTATTATTATAGATCTGACTTAATTTTGTGGGCTCTATATTCTCATTAATCATTCAACATTTATAACAAGTGTGTGTAATCATAAACTGTAAAGAGATGCATAAAAATATAATAGAAGCATAAACACACAGATCTACAAGCATATGCACAATATTTCAAAATCAACTTATCTTTTATTAACTTATGTTCTGTTACAATCCTAACTCCGCCTTGTGCACTCAGCTGCAAGGGTCCATGTACACAGTTGCGGACTCTACCAGGCCTTCATGCACATAGCTACAGAGCCTCTCCTCACTACTACAACCTAAGACTCGGACTTATAGACTCAGAATGAAATCCTTCTTCAAAAACCCATAATACTTAAGATCAACCCTAAAAACTGACTCTACACTTAGAGCCTCGCTCTAAATATACATTCCCATGGTTCATGGACCATGGGTAGGTCGACACATTCTATATTAAATTACAATATTTTAGGGCGGACAACCCTAGACTCTCTCACTCCGCGCCCGCATTTTGCGGGGTCTTACATTACTTTTGACCAAAATTTAGGCTACAAGCCCCAAAAATCTGCTATGGGGGGATCCGCTGCGCAACAACTATGTCCACCTATCTCAAATAATCATCAAAACATGTAGGCCACCACCCACACTAACCTTATACCAAGATAACAGATATTGAACCAATGTTGAATATCAATGTCCCAAACACTGAGTACTGAAACCAAATCACTAAAGTAGATCAATCACTGAATTCCTATTAAACTATGGAAATGTTTAAGGGCTAATATTCGCAGGTGGGCTAATATTCCATGTTTTTTTTCCAAAAAAGGATTCACCAATTTTTATTTTTTATAAAAATGATTCACCAATATTTTACAATATAAGATTATTTTACCTTAAAAATCGCCAACATTATATAGAGGGTCTATATAAAATCATTATAAATTTAAATAATTTTTCAAATACATCAATAAAATTTTATAGTTTGCATATTAGGGACTAGTGATATTCATTAACGTTTTAAACTTCAAGATAATTCTCCGTCCTTAAAATTTTTCCTACATTAAACCACTACAACCAAACCAAACCAATATACCAAGCCAACTAAACCAATCATCAATCAACATTTTCAGATGCTAACTATCTAGATCAAGACATCCTTGACAATCAACAAGAAGTAATACATAAATAATCAATTGTCATCACCAAGTAGCACTTCAAATCCTAGAGCATACAAGCGACTTTTGTTAAATAGATCCACCTATATACGTGAATTTTATTTAGAATAGACGCGTACAGATCAAAGACCATTGAATACCAAAATGGAATCACTAAATACTAGATAACTAAATCATTGAAGGCTAAAACATTAAATCATTGAATACCAATATTGAATCACTACAACCAGATCATGCCAATATAACCAACCAACCAGAACAATAAACAAGATATTCTATCATAAACCCTTGTCAGATACCAAACTAAGGTAAATATTGTCATAATCAAATAGTTCAAGTTTGTCAGAATAACTCAATACTCATTCATGCTCATGGCCATATACCAATCACCAACCAGTCATAGATCAACCATATCAAGAGCCATATTCTGATCAACATTTATCATAATAGTTATAAAGACATCCTTGACAAACAACAACAAAGAATAAGAGATGCTTTCACTGTCATAGCCAGAGCAGCACTACAAACCATATTCAAATCAGAATATATACACAATTGTCATTAAGGATATCTACTTATATACACACCTTTTATGCATAATACCCGCATATAGATCTCAAATCATTATTAGCCAAGTCATACTTCTGTCAATTTTTCTCTACATCAAACACAATCTCTAAATAAAATGATTTATTTAATAAAGGAAATTAAATCCTTCCCTTCAACACATTTATCAAGCTTCCAAATGTCAAGCCAATAGATTTCATAAACCATCAGTATTCTCATCAATCAACAATGAAATAATTGTTATCTAAACACTCTCATACATTAGAATGACATCAATTAACCAAAACTAACAACAATCATATAATTTAATCAACCCACATAAATTTAGATAGTATACTTGGCTACTCTGATGCAGATCCATGTATGTACGTAGTATTCACGAATGCAACCTCCATATAGATATCAAAACATTACTCTTTAAAATCCTATTTGTAAACATAGTCTTTGTCTAATAGAATAATCATGTCGAACAAAAAATTACTCAATGTCATGATACACTATCAAATCAATATACTGATTTTTACCTATGTACAAAAAACTGAATTAGATCTCAACATCTACATACTCAATTAATCATATTTCTACATATAATATTCATACCATATCTCATTGATCCTACATTCGTTGGCAACTTAAACATTTTCCCATGATTACACCTGCAATAAGAAAATCAATCAACCATATTCATTACCTTTCTAGTACATTTCCAACTATCTCAAATCCAAACATTCTCCTTGTTTCCTAGTCCACACTTATTCCAAATCAGATCGCAAATGACTAATCTTATTCCAAATTAGATCGCAAATGACTAATCCATCAAATGCACACACAACTACTTGATCTTCTTCTCTTTTATAGCTATTTTCCTTGCCAATACCATAGGTAGATCCTTTGGTAAAGTTACTAGTAATTGTTGATAGAATCAAATAGATGTTGTTGTCACAATATTGTGGGCGATTACCATGGTAAAGGCTCTTGGTTTTTTATTTTCCATTGGTAGGACTACGTACATGACTTTTCTTCATTATACCTACATATGTATGTGACAATACTTCATAGGGGTTGCGTATACTTTCCAAACATGAGAATTTCCATGTTTTCTCAAAAATAAGGTTGCCAATATACTTCCTTATTCCTACAATACCTTTATCAATAATCATCATATCATAATCAAGTTGACAAAAAGGAAATATTTGACATGCAAGTTGCCATAAAGGACAACATATTAGCCATAATTCCAATAATATCCCCATTTGAACTTGATGGAAACCTTATGCAAACACCAAGTCTTCTCTCCCCCTTTGAAGTCAAGGGAAAATGGCAGAACCATGTTAAATGAAGTACTCCCCTTGTAGAGATTAACATGATAATTTTGATCTACTATTGTGAACCAAGAAGTGTAGCTGAAAGATGTGACAATATCCTGACATACTGACCATGCTCCCCCTGAGCATATACTGGACCTTTGAATGATATATAAATTAAGTACATGGCTATCCATAAGCACATATGAACTCTCCTATAACCAGTGACTATATGGTCCCATGTTTACATCAATCAACCAAAATAGGTTTACATATATAACATGATTTGATCCCAATGGCCCATATATGATTCAATTTTTAAAATGTTTACAATACGGGGCTTTTCGTGACTCATAAACTAGTAAACTAGAACAAGAATGATGTAATACTTTTGCAAATGCACACAAGCGTGCTCTCCTCAACATAAGCCTAATAGAATCATATGAATCAAATACATGAAATCCATGAGCAACAGTGATCTCAACAATGAAATTTCTGTAGATAATATCAACAACCACCATCCACCATATAGACATCTATAACATAATAATATGACCTCAACAACATAAATGACATAATGAAAATAGCTTAAGCATCCTCATCATCAATAAGCCATAGATAAAAGAAGGTAAAATCATCCTCTTCAATATTATCAACACATGGCCAAATATGTAATGCATCCAAGCAACACTAAGTAATAGAAGCAACAACATAAGATTTTTGCAATAAACAAAATCATCCCCTTGACCTCATGCCATCAAGGTCAGCACACTCTCTCCACATATAGGAAGAGCCACAATCCTCAAGTAGTAAGAACTTAAAAATATCTTGGACCAAAATAACCATAAGCAATATAGCAGACTCAAACCAGCAACATATTTTGTCCATGCACAAACCATTAAGTATCATAAAGTTGATAAAAAACATATTGGTTATCAAACAATTACAACAGTGAATAGTTCATACCATATATTCTCTTCATCATCAGTAGTGATAATGAGGTACCATCAATAGCTTCAACATACACAACTCATGCCATAGTGATAACAAAATGTATATTTCCTTCTTATCAATAAATATGCCAATCACTAGTCGGTGATGCAAGAAGGAAAATGAACAACAATAATATGAACTCATCATACTCAACATCATGGAAAAAGGAGTGCCCAAAATGCCAAAAATGAGCCATTAGAATCATAAAATATGCTCCGCCTGAACTTATGCCAACTCTTCATCATCAATTTTTTTCACATTATATCCTTCGTACCAACAAGAAAGAGACATATCAACAACAATAATATTACTTTGCAAGAACTCATTCTTTCATACATTCCTAAGCAGCACAAAGGTATAATCAATAGAATGAATGAAGCCAATGTCGAAAACATAATGCCAATTATGAAATGATGGAAGCATATGAGAAGCTCCCATTAAATTTGTTCCACTCCTTTATCACCATAGATAAAAATACACGATTGTCTGAGTCAAGAACTGTCTATAGAAATAAAATGTAGAATTTGCATGGCCACAACTCCCCCTAGACATGACATATCTATTCTTGATTACAAGCACTTCATCACATGAAACATCAGTAACATAAAAATCACAAAAAGAATAATATAGAAACATATGGAATCATCATCAAGCTACATATGTATAGCTCCCCCTGATATCATACACCAATGATCCTATGGACCTGATAGTCATTGTCACGAGGATATGTAGCTCATATTTACTTATGCAGTTCCTGTTAGAAATAATCAACACATATAACAGACTATAGTGGGAACTATTTTCCTTTATCTTGAATCTAAAGAAGAGGAGATAGACCTCTTATTTTTGCATGTATTCTTTTGTAGAACATATAATTTTTCTATATTTTTGAATCCTTTTTTTTTTGTAGTTTTTCCAATGTCTTCATTTATAGTTTTTCTTCGAGTTGATGTAAACAAAATTACATGCCCTTTATCAAATATTTTACCTACACTTAGAATTTTATCCTTTAGCCCATCAACTAATAATACATTAGTTTCTTATGTATTATTAATATCAATTTTAGCATTACCCATTCCTACTACCTTTGCAGATGAACCATTTCCAAGAATAATCTTAGCACTCTTGTTTTTCTTAAGAGAGATAAATTTATCTTGTTTCTAGACATGTGATGAGAGAATATGCTATCTATGTACCATTAATCATCTTACTCAAATGAACATAGAGAAAGGACACACTTTACTTGTTTGTCTTCGTTTTGGTTCATATGAGAAGCATTGGTGAATCTATTATTTTAAGGTTTCTTTCATTGGAGGAAATCAACTTGTTGTATTTCTGAATCGATTGTCTTGTTCTTACATTATTTTGCTACATGACCAAACTTGTTACATTGTTAGAGTCAGTATTTTCATACTGCCATCAGTGATCAAAAATCCTCTTTTTAATCAGATTAGGATTCCATTCTGAAATTTTTGTCATTCCACCTAGGTCCTCATTTAAAAATTTACTCACTAATGGTAGCCCTAGTCAAAAACCTCACTCTCCCTCAAATATCAATACTTGCTGGACCACCTTCATGTCTTACTGAGCATATATTAGTCATAAAAGCTCACTTCATCATGTCTTTATGTCAATCAAGTCAACATGGAGTCTGGTCATTCAAGGCCCCATTAGGTCAGTAGGTTTCATTTTCCAAGATTCAATAATACTCCATTTCACTGTACAAGGCTAGAAAAAAGTATGAGAGAGAAAAATAATATCCCTTTTGGATTTAAAGAGGATTTTCAAACATGTAACCATGGTTTCCCAAGTTCTAATCTTCATTTCAAGTATGAGTTTTATTTCAGATTGTAATTTTATTCCAAAAATAGAGATGTAGTTCTATTTTAATTTTTTTTATGTAATTTTATGTTCACTATATGTAACAAGTATTGTTCCTAAGCTGCCAAGTCAAACTTTATATGCCAACTTTATCAAAGCAATGTCAAAAGTAAAGAGTGCCAAACTCCAACATCATTAATCTGCAAAGAAGAAATTCAAAGTGTAAAGGGTAATTAGCAAAGTTTTCAATGGTCAATTGAAATATTAAAAAGTGGGTTTTGAAATCAAAAAATAAAATTCACTGAAGTATGAGAGCCTTCATAGCATCAAACTAAACTTCATTTGTCTCCTACCACCAATTGAGCAAACCCTAAGAGAGCATTTCTCAAGATTCTAGGTGAAATTGAAAAAACAGAGCAGGCGTTGCACACTTCCTTTAGGTGCTATGCACTTCCTTCTGGTGTTGCACACTTATTTCAAGTGCTATGCGCTTCCTTCTGGCGTTGTGCACTTCCTTCAGGCACTACGCACTTGACAAATAAAGGGCAAACTTCCTTGTGGTGCTGCTCACTTGCCTAGAAAGGCCAGAAACGTTTCTAGACTTCACCAAATTGCCTCCAAAGCTTCAACAACGGTGTCTTCAACCTCCAACAAGTGAGTGACAGATAAATATATCATTCTTCTTCCTCCTACAGTCATTTCTTATGGTGTTTTGAGTTTTCATTAAAAATTTGGTGTTTTTCTCATAATCAAAACCCTAGTATCTCCCTCACAACCACCATTACACTCTCAATTCCCAAATTTCATTCCCCTACACTTTCATACCCTTCCCTCATTACAATTCCCTTTCCCTAAACCCTTTATCCCAATACTCTAAACCCTTTATCCCAATACCCTAAGCCCTAGGTGCTACAACTACTTAGGCTCCCAACCCCCAACCTGTAAACAATTTCCCCATCCTAAACTCCATCATATTATTATTCCCTGTCCCCTCCCCCATTTCATAAATCCCTAACCCCATCTCCTCCAATTTCCCTTTCCCATTCCTTATTCCCAAAAACCACATTCCACCAACATCATACCTGCCTAGGGTTTTGGCATTAAAAAACCATAACAGAAGAAGAAAACAGACCATACAGTGAGGGAGAAGAAATACAGGTGAAGAGACCACACAAAAGGGGGAGAGTACTCAGATTTGATCCAACAGATATCAGGGAAATCTTGGCATCTCCTATGGCTGTGACATGCTTCAAAAATCTTGGTTCTTATGAATTATGTGAGCAAATTCAAAAAGTCCAACACCATGCCATGTTAACTAGACTCTTCATATCTAAACTCGATGACAACCAAGTTACTCTAGTTTGTGTCACTTTTACTATATCCACTGGCATTATATTAGCTGCCATTGGGATCCCAAATGTTGGGGAGAAATGGTTCAAGCAAGGTGAATTGGAGAAACATTACTATGAGCCTTTCATAAAACCAAGGTATAGAAATGAGAAAAAGAGCTTTTTTCCTTCTTCTCACCTCCTGGACAGATATGCCCTGATGATGAATATTATCATGAAATAATTTTCATGTGAAGCTAGATTTTCTAGACTTTATTCCTATCACATACGACTTTTAATGCATTTCACTAGGGTAAAGATGCTCAACATGCCCTACTACCTTTTCTGGAGCATTGATAAGATGGCATTTATTGTCCAGAAAAAGAGAGTATGAACATCAAATCAAAAGTCTTTTCCATCATTCCCTCATCAAATGGCATAGTCCTCTAGTATATCAATGAACTGAACATTGCATGGAGTACCTTCATATCCAATCCCATATTTACTAATCCATCTATTCAAAATATTCAAAAGGTGCATTCATCATCTCATCCTTCCACATCCATTCCTCCATCTTAGCCCATAGATCATGCATCATCATCAGGTTAGTCTCCTTCACCATCACCATTTCATGAACATATTGAGTCACCTAGTAGAGATGAGATCGGTGAGCTAGAGCAGATTAAGCAGGTTGAGGTCACTGTTGAGGGAAATGTTCCCCTAGGGCTTTTTGGGTTGAAACCCTAGCAGACTGAAAGTTGTCTATAAGGAGAAACACACATTCACACAACCATTATGCTATTATAAGCAAATTCTATAGTATGAGGGGTGTACCTTAGGTCCTACGTTCGAGAAGGTCCGTTAGGGTCCAAACCCTTCTTCAAGTCCCTTTCGCTCCTTTGTCTTGCAAAATAACCAATTCCAAAGAACACAACAGTATATGGACAAAGACTTATAAAGAAACCATCTTCATGTTATAAAGAAAGGTAGTTAGTTATGAGCTTTAAACAACCATTCACATATGAATTCCAACATGAATATCATAAACATAAAGAAATTTTATATCAGGAACCAAGACGTGTTTCTTTATTATAGACAAATAGAATGTAGAAAAGGAATATTTTCACCTGAGTAACCTTCCGCAGGCTCCAAGCAAAGCTTCCTTCCGGATCCATCCAGCCTCAAGCCTTTAGCATATCTCCTTCCATGACTCACTCCATGATGTCATAAATAGTGGATGAACATCAACACACAAGGAAACAAGGGTTTCCTGTACAAATGGGGGTAGTACAGAAGGCACAAGGGTCTTCAGACCTAGTCAAGGGAAAAATCTCAGTATAATAACCTTTCTCTCTCTTCTCTCCTCCCTTAGGCCTTCCATTTGAGGTCTTTTTATACCTCTCCCAAAGTAGTTTTTTAGTTGGGAGTTGGTTGGGAATAGTTGGGCCACGGGCACTAACAGGTGATCAGCAGGTAAAACCCGTGATCTCCGCCCGAAATTAAGGAGTTTTATATTTTTTTAAGTGTTTTAATACATATACACGGGTTGGGTATATGCCTACCCACGTATACACTCATTTAACTCAGGGCAATGTCGCGTATAAAGAAGAAAACACTGTTTTTTAAATTTTGGACTAGCTCTGGAAGGAGGGGTTGCCCTAGGCCATGAATGCAGCATCACAAACCATAAGAGTGAGATTTGGAGCTATAACAGATGACCCCTAATACATGAGGTCAGAAGGGGTACATGATGGCCGAAATGTATTAAGAAAGTACATGGAAAGGAAATCTGCTAAAAACAGAGGAGGACTTCACCATAATTCAGCCTACCAAGCCACAAAAGGAGATCAGAAAGAAATACTATCTGAGGCGGGCATACCCATGCTCAGAGAAAGCAAAGCATGTCCGCATATCAAGTACAAGTGGATCCACTAAGTATACAAGTATAAATGACTGGAAATACATAATGGATATCTGATCATGTCGAACAAGTACATGTCTGAATATCACATATAAGACTGTCAATGATGCTGAAAAATACAACGGATCACTGATATCAAAGACTGATCCCAAAAGGTACCGAGTGAACATGATGGAAAAGGATGGTACTGCATTGCAAACTCAGGTGCCAGCATATAGAATGTCGCCATGACTGACTACAACATATAAGGTGGAGTGATATCAACTAGCAGCAACAGGAGCAACTGTCAAGTGAACCAATGAATGCTGATACAACATGAGGTCTTCACCGACCGTCGTGGTACATTTCTACAGCATGGGAATAAATGATCTGAAGTCAACCATGTGAGAAATCATTTGATTACCAGTCATTGATGTATACCGTTAACAAACGCGAGACTACTCACCGATAATGATAATGAGC